>JADRCH010000012.1:5532657-5614525 GCA_019843965.1 Rhynchomys soricoides
ATTTATGTGTTTCTTGGTCCTCTATTCTGGTTCTATGTGTCAGTTTTGGGCCATCACCATGCTATTTGTATTATTATAACCCTGTGGTATATCTTTAAATCAAGTGTGTGATACCTGAGGTATATAGCTCAGATACTGACAAGGTCACCAACACACCTCATAAAGTTTGATTTTCAGGAGAATTACTAATCTTTGTTCTCTGTATTTTTTTCCTCTTCTGTGTTGTCCTTTTAATCTACAGAAATGCTTAGGAGAAGCAAAAACTTTATCCCGCTGGAGAGCTGGAGAAGAACAGAGAAGAAAGTGTTTACAGTAATAATGGAAGTCAATGGGTAAATACACTTATAGCCAAGTCTGATAAGCTCAATTAGATCCTTGGAACCCAAACAATGGGAAGAAAGAACTACCTCCTGAAATTCATGCCCTGCCATTCACTTGTTGGAACATTCCCTCACACTAAGCAATCCATTACTTTCAATTAGTTTTGCCTTCTAACGTATTAAAGAAAGCTCAAGATTCTTCTGACTATTTCCCCTTCATATTTGGGCTTGATACTATCCAGTTAAGAGTCTCATTTCTGAGGTTCAGTGACACCCCTCCAAACTAAAATAGAACAGGAGTGACCCACATGTGAGGTGGATACCACACTCTCCTTTTACAATGTGGACAATAAACTTGTGGTCTTCAGGCAAGTGTTTAGGTGCTAATACATGAATAAGATGGAGTAGGGTTTAAGTGTGTAGTGTAGTCAACTGGGCATCGCATAGACTCAAGGCTTCACTCATGATGCCTTTCACTTGAATGCCCTCTGTGCCCATGCCTCACACCCCACTGAAAGCTCTGAAGAAAGTGAGAATATATGTCAGGCCTGGGCATTTGCTGGTGAACTTGAACATTAGATAAAACTATCACTCCACTCTGGACCTCACTCGCTCACCTTTGTTGGGATGAAGACCAGACAGCACTTACTTCTGCCCTCAGAAAGGATTCTTTTTAATTGTCTGCTGTGCTTATGGCACTTTTTTTCTCTCTTAAAAGTAAGACAGCAGAGAGTGGCGGTGTGTACCTGTAGTCTCACTATTCAGAAGACTGAAGCTGAAGGATCATGAGTTCAAGGACTGCCTGGGATATATAAGGGGTTCAAGATCTGAGCAGCTGAGCGAGGCTCTCTCTCAGAACAAAAATGGAGAAAAGTCTTAGATAAATCTCAGTGGGAGAGCACTTGTCTAGCATCTATAGCACCCTGAACTTAATCCTGTTATGTGAAAGTCAACATATTTTTATTTTTATACAATATAAAATGTAAATAAGCAAATATCAACATTTTTACAAAATTCCACGTATGCAAATTCTAACACATAATGCCAACTAATTTCTCAGAATGAACTCCTGATTAAAATTTCTTTGTATTGATCAATATTAATTTTTAAAAGCACATGATTTTATAAAGGCAAGAATGATTCATTTGTTGTAAAAAAAAAAAAAAAGCCTTGAAATAATAAGAAGTGTAAGATATAAATAATTGCTATCCCCATCTCCCAGAAGTAACTAGCAATAATGTCGTGGTATGTGTCCTTTGAGGAAATTGAGCTATTGAAAGACTGTAAATTATCTTTCAATTTATATTTAATTTTATTATTTTTAATTAATTATTAATAAGTTTCATTAAATAGCCACAATGTGCCACTGTCTCACGCAGTCACTGAAAACAGTCTTGATAAAATAGATATAATTAGCACAGAGACCAAAATTTCATGAAAAGAGATCATAAATAATCTTAAAAATATTACATGCATATGTGCATTGTAAATTCTTTTAGAATAGTCCATGCATATGTGCATCGTAAGTTATTTTAGAATAGTATATGAAGATGTATATTGTAAGTTACTTTAGATACATCAATTGTTATAAATTGTTTATGAAAGAATAATCGATTCATACTAGCAGGTGAAGAGAGAAGGGGATAGCAGGCAAGGTAATATTAAAATTAAAATTAAAATCTAAAGACTAAGTTAACCTAGTCAATTAGGAATATAGAGAAGGCTGGGGAAGAGTCTAGATTAGGAGAAGAGAGGAGGTACCCCAAAATCACTATGAAGTACAAAGTCTTCAAACGTATAATTGAACTTGGTGATTGATAGGAAATCTGCCAGTCTGAGACAAATTGAAACTAGAGGGCAGTGAAGAACCAGCTCACGGAAGTCTGTACAGGCCATGTTGACTAGGTGGTACCCGTTCAAGGAACACCAGGGAGATGCTGAAGGCATTCCCCATTGTGATGGGGTATATATGTACTATGCTAACTATGACCTACTGGTACCTATCACTGTCCCTTGGTATCACAAGGGCCTATTGTTCTAAACCCTTACTCTGCGTTATCTCATGCTTTCTAGTTCTTACTGAAGTTCAATGGGAGGGAAGAAGGCAGGAGAGAGGATAGTAACAATACCAGTAACAGGTCATGACAGGTAATAGTTCGTAGAGGCAATATCAGGGTTATAACAGCACTTTAGAAAACCCACAGCAACCGAGACCATCACGACTTCCTGATTTCTACCAGAGACAACTTTGTGATGTGTCCTTATATTATAATCTGGAAGTAAAGTGACCAAAAAATGAAAAATTATATGACAGTAGTTGAGTAAGAAGTTCCAGGGGCCACTCCCTGGTTCTGGGTTGAGTCCGAAGCTTTCCTTCGATTGCACTCTCACATAACCACTTGGTAATTGCTTTTCCCCTTAAGAAAAACAGAATTTAACCCTTTGGAGAAACCATAGGGAGAGTATTTTTCCTTTCCTAGTTACTAAGGGCGTATATATCTCCCATAAAACATCGTATCTACCCCTTTAAGTGTATGGTTGGTTCCTGCATGACTAATACATTCCTATAGTGTGCAACAATCACCAGAACTCTTCATCTTGCAAAAACCGAAATCTCAGTCCTATGAAACAACTCACCACGCTTTACTACCCCAGCCCCTTGGTAACCCACCATTACTTCTATGAATTGACTACCATAGGTTGCCCAAAGAAGCTGAATCCTATAGAAAGTAGTTTCCCTTCTGTGATTGGTTTATTTCACTTAATGAAATGTTCTTGACATTTATGTTACTGTCTGGGTCAGGATCCCCTTCCCTTTGAAGACTGACTAATCCCCATTGCACACATATGTAGACAGAGATATAGATGTATATACATTTCACTCAACTATCTACTGATGTCCACTCGAGGCTTCCGTCTTTTGTCTTCTGTGAAAACTGATGTCATGAACACAAGAAGGCAAATATCTCTTAACAATTCCAGTACCCATCCTTTTGAGTGGATAACCTGAAGTGATTCATGATTTTCTTAGGCTCCTTCATGCAGCTTCCCAGAGTGGCTTTTCCATTTCACAGTATTTTTCTATATTCTCCAAGCAACCGTTATTCTGTGTTTTGAATAGTACTCATCCTATATCTTAATGAGCACAGCATACTTTTCTGTTTTAAACACACAGAGCTTCAAGAACAGCATTTTGAACCCACCATGCAACATATTTTTCAAGAAACATCTCTTGGGGAAGTCCCCAACCTGCTTGCTAAGTTCCATTCCGCATCCTCCCTTCGCCGCACACTCCTCTCATTGACAATCCCTTTAAGCCCTAGGAGAATGAATAAGGACAGTTCTTAACTGCTCCGTCTCTTATGCTTGCTTCTTCCTGAGTCGGCTAACCATTTCTAAAAGTGCTTAAATCATTGCATGCTAATCAATTCAAAGCATAAGCTTGTGAAAAATCTTCTGTTTTAGAAAAAAAATAAGGTCTGTAGAGTCACAGCTTACGAGATCCAGAAAAGCCAGCCAAGACGCTTAGTACTAAAGCACTAAGAGTCTTTCAAAAGCACTGGTACTGTTGGCTCTGACTTGGGATAACCTGAGTTTTCAAAAAACCTGGGAACAAGTACTTGGCAGCATCTTTCAAACTCTTTGCTGCCAAGACTCAGCCGCCTCAGTGTCTCCTGGGCACATTTGCAGAGGTGCAGCCTCGCTTTGGTTGTGGGTACATTCCTTCAGCTTTGGAATAATCTCTTTCTTCAGCTCCATGGGGTCTAAGTCATGGTGTCCCCCGACAGACCACACATTCTCAACCAGCCAATGGCAGTTTCTGTTCTCTAAAACAGGAAGACAGCTCCCTGTCTCCCTGTTACATGGATTAACCGAGCAACAGATTACATATGCATATACATATACATGTACATATACATATGTTTAGCATGTTTGCATAAGTAATTGCAAGAACAATATTACTTTCCCTGAAATAAGATTGTAGGTAGCAGCCATCTGAAAATAAAGTTAAGAGTGAATGAGCTATTTGACAGTGTTTTCTTAATTATTCTTGAATTTTGGGGGAGCTTTGAAGAATTATATTTGAATAAATATCAGGAACGTTATTTAATACATATAGTAGTGACAATAGCTAATAATTTTTTGCATACTAAAGTTAAAGAACCATTCCTTAATGTACACTTATATCACAATGACATATACCATCAATATATGTAATTTTATTTGTCAATTAAAGAAAACAAGTGGACACTGTCTATCACATTTTTAAAGGATTGAACTTCCTTTGTTTTAAGACTATGTATTCTTTCAAGAAACATGTCTATAACAAGAAGCATAGCTTAGTGGTAGAACACACGTTTAATATGTTCCAGGCTTAATTCCCATCACATAAACCAAGCAGAAATACAAGGACCAGAAAGAGAGAGAAATAGTCCTTTTTTGTATGAAATTTCCCTTTCACTCAGTATATTAATGTAGAATAGATCTCCGCTGTATCGTAAAATTTCTCTCTTGTGTAGTGTTTGTATATGTACCTCTTTATACATAGGATTGTGTGCCAGTGAATATACAAATTACATATATATATATATATATATATATATATATATATATATATATCCACATACTGTATTCTTTAAAATCTTCCCAAGAAAATTATAAAGTGTTTCGTGCATTCACTCTACCACTGTGTTCTCATCCTCTGATTACTGTTTCCACATATGCAGCCTCTCAGTGGAACAGCAGAGTAGACAGTAGCAGGCCATGGTTTCCCAGAGGAGGTTTGGGAAAGGTACAGTTTTCCCAAGACTTCATTTCCAGTAAGTACTGGAATCAGAACTCAAATCCAGGCCTTCTGTCTCCAAGGTCAAGATAGTCTCCTGCTCATATCATTGACTCTTCCCTGGCAGGTAGTTGACTGGGAAAGCAGGTGACCAAGAGACAAGGAATAAATCTTGATTGCCTTCTAGGATTCAAGAGAATAAACTTTAGCAAACAACTGAAATGTGAATGTCGAAGCTTACAAGGAAGCTAGAGGCACTGGGGACTTTTTAATTGCATTCATTGCTATTTGAGTGCTTAAGCATAGTCTTTAAAATGGCACTTTCCCCAGAGATCTATCTTCTCCTCTGTGTTACTTGTACAGTCAAATGCTATATTCTTGTTCTGTTTCTTGGTTCCAGATTGATACTTTAAGGTTATTTCTTGAAAATTCTGTTTACTTTCTATTATAAAAATCTATACATTAAATCCAAGAATTACATTCCTATAATAGAAACATTTAGAAATCAATCTGACCCTACTTTGCATTGCTGCCACTGCCACCAACAATGAACAGATAATTGAAGGAATCCAGATGGATGTGCACAGGTCATGTTAACTCTTCAAACTTGTTACACCAAATCCTGTATATGGCCAAATATTTGAATGAGCCACTTTAAGTAAATCAGAATTATATGGGAAAAGCAATCTGAAATCCTTGATTGTTATCCCAGGAAAGGCCAGATCTGTAGGATCTCTAGTTCCATCACAATGCTGCACATGTGGCCCTTAGCTCTCAGGAGGGAGGATGTACATGGCAGTTAATATGTCTTCACTTGTAGTAATGGCAACGGAAGAGGCCAAGTTTTCAACAATATTGAAAATTTGAAAGAACTATGTTAGATCAAACATATTAATGAAGAACTTGTCACAATATACAGCGATTTTGTTATTTTCTTTTTATAATGATATTTTGAATCTGGGCAAAAATTTGAAAGAAACATAGAAGAGATGGCTCAGTGGTTAAGAACATTTGCTGTTCTGGCAGTAGACCTGGGTTTCATTTCCAGCACCCACAATAGAAGGCTGACAACTAACTAGAACTCAAGTTCTAGGTTACCTGATGCCATCTTCTGACCCCCTGGGGCTCCAGGAATGTACATCACACACACACACACACACACACACACACACACACACACACACTTACAAATATATAAAAAAATAATCTTAAAAGGAATCTAGGGAGAAATGAATGGTGCTTCTGTGCTTATGAATTTTAATAGTATCAATATTAGCTTAAGCAAAATCTAAGGTAGGTTATAAAGTTCAGTGCTACCCTGCTTGTCTACTGTGTGTAGTAAGTCCCTGGGCTTATACCTGGAACACAACACCAGCCAGAAAAAAAGAAAGAAACACCAGGAAGCTTCCCTAAGCAACCTTGTTGCAGGCTGCTCTCTATCCTGATTACAACGTGTGCTGCAGCCCTGGAGGAATGCCAGCGCTGGGAGGTGGAGCCTACGGGTCTTGACTTCCCACCGTGAATAAAGTTCACCAAAAGCAGCAGAACTCATTGCTGGCTACAATCTATCTCTGTGTCATCTCAAAACCTTACAAACATGCTTACAGTCTGCAAATCTGCCAGGGCATCGGGGTCTTAAACACTGTATCTCTAGATCATTTGGATGCCAGAAGGAAACTAAGATTGCATGAGAAAAGAAAGCAGCACACAGGGGAGCCGTTATTTTTCATCGTTTTTGGAAGTCTTTATTTTTTTAGTTGCTCCTCCCACAGTAACGTACTGAAAGGCATAACAGTTTATATTGTACAAAGCATTGGAAGAAAGTACCTCAACTTGCCAATTATTTCCAAATGAGATTACAAACAAAAAGGGGGAAAAAAATCTGGTTTCTCCATAAAGGACAAAATAAGTGAATAATGTCTGTTATTTACTTCTCTCTGTTTAACATCAGGTCAGGAACACTTCATTTTACAAATAGGATTAACATGAACATAACATCATCGCACGAGCTTGCAGACAACCAGCATAAAATATGGGGTACAGTTCTTAATCAGAAGAATCATGCTTCCATGAAAGAAATTAGAATCATTTATACAATCGAATCGATTTCAGTATTACAAAAACTAAGTTGCATCTATTTGTATTTAGTTCATTAAAAAGAAAAACAAAACGACAACAACAAAAAGGAAGGAATGTTAAGAAAAGCCAAACACTACTGGGCACTCCCATACACAGGTAGCGTCACCTTGGTCCTTAGAATTCAGAAAGGGGTGTGCCTCAGACATAGAATAGTGGCTGACGGGAACAGTGCTCTTATTGATCAACAAACCATAGTTTGCCAACAAATAAATACATGATACACACAACACACACACACACACACACAAAAAATTGAAACATCAAAAACAGTGACATGATTGTCTAAAATTAAGATGTCATTACAAGGATTTGGCAAACATTGCATTAGTGGTACAGCTGTACTGGTGATGAACAGGTTACGTCACCGACTTAACCTGTCTGAACGTGAGCATCCATCGTTTACAATATACACAGACCCTTTTCCTCTTAGATTTAAACAATGTACTTAAGAAGGCCAAAGGTAAGGGGGTGACAAAAGCTCCTGCTATCACTTCCTATAATCATTGTGCATTTATTCTGACTACTTCCATCTTCAAAGGGTTAAATTACATAAAACTTTAAAAAGGAGAAAAAAAATTAAATCTGGTAGTTAAAAGCCACTGTTCCCGATCAGATCAGGTGATCTTGTAGAGTTTGATTTCTATGGAGTGTCCATTTGTATCAATGCTGCCATTTCAACTGCTCCTCTCACCCACCCATGCCCTGAGGCAGGAGAATGAAAGGTGCCTTCCCCAGTGAGGTTTTCTTTTGCCTCCAATCATTTTAGATTAATTGATCCTCCAGAAGTCAGCAGCTGCCTTGGCTGTGCAAAACAAAATATCGAGAATAAATAGCTTCCCTTTTCTCTCTCTTTCTTTACTCGTTCAGTTTAAGGTCACCAGACTTTAAATGCGTGACCCTTCAGGGTCATAAGGCATTCTGCTCAGCAGTCTTGTAAATAGTTCTATATGGAAGAGCCATGCTACCGTTGGACTTGGTCCCACTCTGGTCAACCTTGGCAATGTCATACATGGCTTATGGACTGGATGGCACTGGATTCTGCTGCAGCCCTTGCCATGCTGTGCCACACGTTGGAGGAACTGTGGGAGGTGGGACGGAGGGAATCCTTGTCAGACAATGACAACATCATAGCATACGCCTGGAAACGAAAAGAAGAGATTTGGTGAATGGCATTGGAACAAAACCAGCAGATCTAATTTAAATAAGATAATCCACAGATATTAAACGTGAGAACCTGCATGGAAGCACACTTCATGAGCATATTTGGAAGTGGAGCTGTGTTCTTTTTATCAAAATGGCATGAAATCAGTGCTCGCCTTAGCCAGACTTATGTGGGGGATGGTCTGACTCTTGCACCTTGTAACCCAGACTTTGGAAGGTAAATGACTGCTCCCAGGTACCTCGATAATACACAACTCGGACTTATTTCTGCCAAGCTTTCAATCTAGTGTCCTTTCTCAAGTTCTGCTTTGTGCTTAAAATACCTAGTGTAGACACCTGACACCCTTGAGAATAAAAGAGCCCAGGGAAGTACCACCAAGAAAGAAAACAAAGCATGAGGACCCAACAACATCCAAGCAACCCTTCCTCATGACTCTACCGAGCAGACAGTGCACAGAAGTGCTCTGCCAGGAGGGACACTTTCTTCCCTGTGATCATGCCAAGTTCTAAATAACTGTTCAGAGATTCCCTTACAACTGCCAAGTAAAATATTCAAATGAAGTGTTTGGTCTTGACTTGTGAGTGAACTTTTCACTGTTGATTTGCTATTGTGGGTCTCATCCATTGCTAAACTTGCTTGTCAAAATGCTGTTGAAGTGGAATCATTAAAGTCCTGCCAAAGACATTCCAGTGTCTGTAAACAAAGACAAATGCCTCTGTTGTTCAGCACAATTCAACTCAGGGAGTCATGCTGAGACATGTGGCCAGCCTGTGGTTTCTTCTCTCACCATGGCATTTGGTTAGATAGATTAAGGGCTGATTTTGATTTGCTGGGTCATTGCTCCCAATGCACATGCTTGCCTTTTTTATTTGTGTGTGTGTGTGTGTCTGCATAAGCACATGCCTGCACATGAGAGTTACATATACACATGAGCACACGTGTTTATATAAAAACTAAAGGTCAGCATTGAATGGATCTTGTTCATCAGGCACAGTGCAGCTTATGTTTTGAAACATGGTCTCTCCCAGGTCTGGAACTCTCACCAACTAGGCTAGTTAGCTAGCCTATGAGCATCAGAGACCCTCCTCCTACCATTTTTGGCTTTCTTTCCATGAGTTCTGGGACTCAATTCACATCCTTATGCTTGCAGAGTAAGTCTTTCAATGATTGAATCACATTTGATTTTGCCTTCTGAGTTTGCACAAAAATCTCAGTGTTTATTTAACTAATATTTCTTAACCATGAACTCTATTACCAGGCATTATGCTAAATAACTAAAGAATTTAGGACAGATAGTATAGACTACTGGTCCTTTGTGGTGACCTTGGAGAAGTCACTGTATCTCTTGAGTTTTTATTTCCTTATACAAAGTAGAGACAACCATAAAACATAATAGTATTGTCACCAATGGTTATAGAGGAAACATGATACTTAGTTCAGTATGTTCCATGAGAATTGGTACCTATTAGGAAATTGGTTGATTTAGAATATAATTTTCCTCAAGGAAATTCCCATGGCAAGATACAGTCACTATTTTGCTGCTCAATGATTTTGGATTCAATGACTATATCAATTACAGAGTTAATACATAAATGCTTGAGAAAGGCACCAGAAACGTGGGCCCTTAGAGGCATGACACAGCCGTTGTCTCTTCATCCTCAGACCCTTTGGCATTCTTTCATACCGGATAGTTTTGATAGCTATTATATGTTTTACAGTATTTGGGGTGGAAGAACTAAAAGAAAGAAAGCTTGGCTCCTCTAGGAAGCTCTGACAGCTGGGGAACAAGGAATTGGCTGAAGCCACCACTTCTTACTGATAGCTCTAAGTGGCTCTAGATGGGTCAATGTTAACATTAGAAACTGAGGAGTCATGTTTAGCCCATTGCGTCATAGAAAAAAGAGAGCTAACTCTCCCACCCTTCTCTTCCAATGACGAAACGGTGTTCATCCGCAATCTACATGATTCTGCTGAGATGGCGTAAGCTGTAGAAACCCACTGTGTAGATGATGGTTATCTGTATCCATTTTGGAAAGAATATTATTTTTCTCTATTTCCATACATAATATCACATACTTTTATTGAATGTCAGGATGGTCAATGATTTCTATTATCCTACTGCCATATCGTGCTCCACATCTATAGTCAAATTGACCCCATAATTAGCAATCACATCATCTTAGCATAGATTTTACTATATCACTGTTACAACCAACCCAAACATCTTGAAGAATTTATATCTAAACGTACACGCTAATACAGCCCCATTGTTGTGAAATGCTGTGCCACCTCCTAAATGTTCTAAGTGAACCACACAATTCAATCAAGTTACCTGTCCTTTCAAAATGGCCTGAATTAACAGTCAGTTGAATGTATGTGTCAAAAAAAATTACTGACTGACTCCCTTTATCTTTTAACAAAAGCACTGAAGCTCTTTTATTGGTGCTTGTGAATCCTTTGTTGGGATACTTTCCAGTTGCCATGGGCTGATTGATCATGAGTCGAGGGTAATTCACTCATTCAGTAAAAACTCACAGGCTTTATTTCCAGATCTGTCACTAAGTTGGTGCAGATCTTTTTATTTCTGGCCTCAGCTTAACCCTAAACTCTGGAGTTCATTATCTGGTGAATAATAAATGAACTAAATGTAAGAATTCACTAGATGTAGTAGAGAGAAAAATAACAGTTTCAGAACACAAGCATGCCAACAGAAGCTAAAGATATGAAATGGTCAGAAAACAATCCTGAGCTAACGAGAGAATTTGAAACTAAGTTGTGTGTACTCTCATAACAGAAGGGAAAAACCCAGTAGACTCATGGCAGGGTCAGGTTTGTCATGGAAGTTTCAGGGCAGAATGCAGTTTACATGTCAATGGTTTTATTGGTTAATTTTGGCATTGATCATTGGCAGAGCAAAACCAGGAACATCATCAACAAAGCACCCAAATCTGCTTGGCTTCTAAAATGCTGCAAGGTGGCCATGTCTGCTTGTGTTCATCAAAGAAATGCACGCTTGCATGCAGGGTCCCATAGTGTGGACTACAGCAGAATCTGTACCTGTGATTTGGACTTTCTGTGTAACGGCTGTTTAAGCTCCTCTGGCACATGAGAAGAACTAAAGGAAGACAGCTCAGCATCAGTGTATTGATTCTCTTCCATTTCCCTCATTTTGAGGCTATCTGTGAAGTGCCTTATGTGATCTAGAGCAGAAAGGCCAGATTTATAGTCTTCCTCTTTATACCTAAAATGAACCAATGGGAAAGCACAGAAATTGGGTTTTCTTAGGCAGTTTTTTTTTTTTTTGTCTCATCAAATCATGTTCAATTTTATCTTAACAGCTATCAAACTTCATTTTGCATTTGTTGTGTCAAGTAGCATGCAATAATCGCTAGTTTAAAAATATTTACAAATACCATATCTTGATATAAATTTCCTTTAATATTTTATTGACTAAAGGCAAGCAAATATCTGAAGTAAAGTCAATGACATATTAAGTCCACAGTGAGTGGGAACAGAAGTCATACACTTGAAGACTTCTTTTAGTAAAGTTAGTTTTAAATGTAGTCCATCAGAATACCTTATCATCACAGAAATAAAATATTCCCTTCACTTCAACTATTGGTTGAGTCTTCTCAATTAAAAATCTATCATCTGTAAAGTTTATCTTAAAGGTCTGAGTCATGGTTGTAGTAGATTATTGAGTGGACTCAGTCATGATGAAATATCTATTTTCTCAGAACTTCATACACAGAATCTCAAAATTAAGTACTTGTGTAATCTTCACTCATCCTTCCTGCCTTAGGGCCACCGGAGTTCCACAAATACTAATGTATTTACACACTTGTGGATCGTGTTCCCTGCCTCCTCATTTTCTGCTATGTAGAACCGATGCACTGTGTGTGCCTTTCCCAGGTCAAATTGAACTTGCATGCTTTGTTACTTCACAAATTCCGCAAAATCTAACACAGTCTGCCAGTAGCGAGCTGAGCAGGAGGAATTTGCCCCACAGAGCCTGTCTGTCACTTGGCTTGCCACGTTGCAAGGCACTCACCTCACCGGGGACATCTTACAGCTCATCTCCAGGGCACCAGCTTCCTCGTAGTCATCCTCCGGGATCTCCCCCTCTAAATTAGTTACCCCAAGCTCCTTTCTGGGTTTTCCAGGAATATCATTGTCTTCATCCTCCTCATCCAACAGCACTTCATCTTCTCCTTCTTCATCATCCAATAAATCTGAGTTTTGGCTGGTTGCCAAAGCTTTCTCATCCTTGAAGTGACTGCCATTCATCCTTTCAGAGGCATAAAGAGTAAACGGATCAATTACTGGCTTGATTTTTTTAAAAACATGCAGTTAGCTCATCTCCCTACCAACAGTTTAAATATTCAAGGCTTACGACAGGAATTTATATTGTGTGCCTTATTGCAACCTTGGGAAAATAATGTAATTTCACAAAGGGGTGAACTACAAATGCAGCCTCTGGCAGAACAGGAAAAACAACCCCAGTCTCTGATTTCTTATCGCTGCTGATAAATGATATGGTGTGTGCAATATAAAAGCACATGAATGTTTTCTCTGCATAATGTATGTAATTACCATTTATGTACTCACCATTTAAAGTAATTGATTTCTGAAAAACATATATCCCTGAGCAATGATGACAGACAACAGCTTAAACACACACACACACACACACACACACACACACACTGAATCTAAGACTCCAAAGACAATGTGAAAGGGGCTGCCAAGGAGCCATGGGCATTCGCTGCTTCTGGGTGATAGTTACAATATACTCCTCTTGGCCACGAAACTCAAGATTGTAGTTATTGAGAACCCACTTATCTTGGCTCCTTCTAAATGATCCTAAATTGTCTAATAGTGAAAGAGTTCTTTGTTTTCCAAGAAAACACAGAAGAGGGTAAATCAGCTAACAATTTAAATGAGCTAACAGTTTTCGAAACTGACTTAGCAGCCACAGCTAACAACGCAAAGAATCACTTTTCAACTTAAAATGTCCTTCATGGTCTTTCTGTTTATGTTTGCAAGAATTGCAATAGATGACTCAAGTGTAACTTACTATACAAATTCCATACAAATTCCATCTATGGAATTTGTAGGCATGTATGAAGCTGGAATGATGATCAATATAAACAAAATATGGATATATTCTAAGACTCTAAACTGTAACGTAAGTATAAATGCTTTCAAAGAGGGAGCTGCCTTTGAAACATACATGAACAGGGAAGGTGACCAGGCTCAGAAAGTATGTTAAGATGTGAACCCTCATAGGCACCCATGCATCTAAGCTCTAGGTCCCCCATAATCTTTTGTTACTATGCTCTTCTATCTAGTTATTGTATCAGAAACACACAGTCTTCAGTTATTGTTATAGACAGGGATACTGCCATGTTCATGAAAGACCAGAAAGCATGCAGGGCAATACACACATAAAAATTGGTCGAACTTAATGTTTAGATTTCCCAGAATCAAATTGATACATGGATGAAACAACCTTGGGTATGACATATGTGCAAAGTACAAATTCATTTGAGCAAAAAAACTAACATCATTATTGGAATGATTTTATACCACCTCTTAACTTCTTTTACCAAAAAGAATGATGAAAACCAATTTTTCACAGACACAAACTATTAGTTTTCAGATACACTGCCAACTCGCTAGCTTGAATGGATGAAAATTGTTATTTTTTTTTTTAAAAGTGGGAAAATTAAAGTAAAAGAACAAAAGAGTCCGTGGATGGAAACCAAAAACAACAAAAGTCAGCACGCTTAAGAAAACCTATTTGTTAATTATGCTTTCAAATATGGCCATTTATTAGGATAAATTATTCATCAAAAGTAACCCGTTTGCTGCTGGGACTGGGAAAGTCAAGTGACTCAGCTCTCTACTTCTTTCTATGTTTAGACATGTTGAAACCAGATGTTGCAGCTGTGCAGCCTCGAAACCACCAGTCCTGAGCTCTCAAATTTGAACAGGCTTTTCAGAACCCAAAAGGTGATTTTAGTATTTCTTATTTGCATTACTGAATCAGTCTTTAAGGTGTATACAATGGTTGTGACTAGCTCCATTTTGTACTGCAGATCAATGGCCCTGGCTTAATCATATTTACACATGGAGAGAGGCAAGCAGAGGGAACAGTACATCCAACTAAGAGACACTGCAGTTCTTACAACTTCTTAGAGGCTCAAAAGCATTCTTCTTTCTCTTTCCCTTAGCTACAGGTACAAAATAAAGAACTAGAGTGTTTGCTTGTTTGGCTGTTACTTTGGTTAGAACATTTGTTATCTGAAGTGAAGTTGAAACACAATCTAAAATGATTAGTCTTGGCTTTTACCAGCATATGAAATCAAGGGCACTGGCCCAATAACCTTTCTCTGTTTAGAAGTCATGGAATCTTCATCAATTAAGTTCATGATATTTAAAATATTCCAATTTAATAGACTATAGTCACAGAGGCATAGTTCTTCAATACCAGATATTTAGTTATAACTTAACGATAAGAAAAGTTATATGTAAGAAAAATTTAGGCAAAATACCATTTCATTAACTTCACATACAAATGAATGAGCAGTTATCAACAGTGTCAGCTTCTCCTCTATTAATGTGCTTGATCCGGATGCTGATACTAGATCAAGCACAGCTATGTCCACAGAAGCTAGCATACCTACCTGTTTGAGCGTGATAATAAATAATAAAAACACAGGGAAATAATTGGGTATTAATTGAAAAAGTTCTCCAATAGCTTTTGGGCAAAACATATTGGACTAATCAATGTGTAGGTCATATACAAATTGACCCCGATATATAAAAAGAGGGATATGCAAGATGGAGACACACAAAGAAATGTGTCATGGGTTATCTGTTAATACCATATGATATAGTAAAAACTAACAATGACCAGTGGTTCAGTTGAGTCCTAACTGTGAGTTTTCTTCAGGTGTTTACATTTTTTGTTAAAATAATTTATTTAGCAGCCAAGGTAAGAAGAATTGCCTAGTAGTGAAATGGGCTGCAAAACAAATAGCCCAGGTTACAACTTATCAATTATTTACATGACTTCTGGCAAGTCATTAACCTCTGATGTCTCCAATCCTTTGCTGATGACATGGCAGTCATGAGGCCATTGTGAAAATTAAATGAACTAAAGAGATAGCTCAGCACTTCAAGCACTGGCTGTCTAATCAGGACAACAAAAGTTGGGGTCCCCCAAACCCACATAAATGCTGGGTGGACATGGGGGTCCAGAGGACAGAGTCTAAGGATGCTGAGAACAAGCTGACTAGCAAAACTAGTCTGTGAACTCTAGGTTTGACTAAGAGACCTTGCCTCAATGAATCAGGTGGAAAAATGACTGGGGAAGAAACCTGGTTTCAATCTCAGGCTTCCACAGCCTATGTACACATGTACATGGGAACCCATACACATGTAAACATACACACAGGTACACCACACACACATGATAAAGAAAAAACTAATGCGTTAGCTAGTATGTGTAACATATTACATAACCATTAACTATGTACTCAAAAAAGCACCAGCCACCAGCATCAGCAATAACTGTAGTCCCAGGCACATGAGTAGAGAAATGTTTTCAAGAACTGCTTTACCTCTCCTCCATGTTCCGAGGAGACTGGTTACCATGGTTGCTATTCCCGATGAAATTGCGGATCTCTGTAAAGTAAGCATCTTCTTTGTCATCCAGGATCGCACCTGCACTTTCTAGCTCTGAATGAGGCGAGGACGTTGCCGTACCTGAGTGAGAGAGATAGCCTTAGTGAGAAGATGGCTGCTAACCACTGCTAATGGCAACTTATTTAGAACTTCATTCCTTATGAGCTGAGCAGGACTGTGTCTTAAATGACCAAGGTGGTCATTTCACTCACTCCCTTGTTCTTATCTTTGGGAGCACTGGAGTATGTTTATTAGTAGAAGAAGATGGATAAGATATTATAGAAATCTTATATACCGATTCTGTGGTCACATGCCACACTCAGTACTGGTTGTAATCAGCACATGTCTGCTGTTGCTATGCTTAAAGCATGTGAGAAAGTGAAGGACTGAAACCACTCCTCACATTTGATACTGTGATTCGTTACAAGGGTCTGGGAGTAGACTCAGAAACAGCCCAGAGTCTGGCTCAGCAAGAAGAGGCCAATAATGGATCTGCCTTTTATAGGATGCTCCTCATCTTCCTTGCAAAAACTAAAGTCATGATACCTGTGTCACAGAACTCTGGTATTGGTTCACATAAACTCACATCATTGTAAATACTTCCATGTATTTCCACTTCTTGTGCAAACATTTATACTGCTATATATTCCCATAATATACCTACAAATTAATCCTTTATTATTCCCATTCATATGACAATAGGAGGTTAGTCCCTTCCCTCATCTCAAAGAAATTATTTGGTTAAAAATCAAAATCAAGCATTCAATATTAGAAAGTATTTTGTTTGTTTGGTTGGTTGGTTGGTGGGTGGGTTGGTTTTGTTTGGTTTTGTTTTGTTTTTCAAAATTAGAGATCAAATTCAAGAGCCTGGCCCATGTCAAGTAACTGTTCTACTACTAAGTCATATTCCTGGGCTCCCCAGTAATTACATTTTCTAACTTTTTCATTTTTCTGAAATAAGGTTGATTAGATAATGTAGAATATTTGATAGAATAGGTAGCCAATTTCCCTCAGTGGATTAGACTACTAGACCTAAAATCTAACACTTTAAAACTAGGATTAGGTTTCTGTCTTTGAGAGAGATAAATAGTATACATTGCTGCCACACAAGATCATGCACAATGTTGCTTACGGCTGAAAAGAAGCAACAAAATAATTTTTCAAGAAAACTGATTTGGTTCTACAATCGCGTTTTTTTTTTCTTCTCTGAATCCCTCTTTCCTGAACTCAGGATTCACTCACCGTCCTCCCAACCCAGTTTCTTGACTCTTAGAGAATTGCATGTTGTCTATGTACCTCTACACCAGCAGTCAAATGCTAGCTCCTGGCTGCTTATTTAACTTCAAAACCAAAGGTCTAGAATCTCTTCTGTTAAACACATGTGGTAGGTTTGATGCCAAAGAAGGCTGCAGTGCAGTGGCTGGTTACTTAACGGGAGATAACTGTGGGACAAAGGTGGAAGATTTGCTCATCCTTTGCATGTTTCTCTGATCGTGTTCACTTCTGATCCCCACTTTCATTTAAAAATTATCCCAGAGACCATGATTTCTAGGTTAACATGCAGGGATTTTGCCACACTTAGAATACATATTCTGTGAATAGATGGATAGAGAATGCTTTGTAATTTAGGAAATTCTGACTCGTATCTGTGCAGACTCTAGGTCATGTCGGTCTTTGCTTGAGATTGCCTGTTGAGATAAACCCAGCTGGATGGAAAGAAAACCTAAACAAGACCGTGGAGTCTCACAGTCATGTTCATGAGTGGCTGCTTTATTCAAAACCTCAAGGGAAATGTGGTATGAACTTCCAGACGACTATCAGATTGTAGTGTCAAAATGGAATGGAAGAGAAAATTACACAGTACAAAACATAAGCCATCTTTTCCTCAGAATAGTACCTACCAGACATGTTCCCGTTCTCGTGTTTCTTCAGGTGTCTGTCAAGATTGGTTTGTTGACCAAAACATCTGTCACATAAGTGACACTTAAATGGCTTCTCCTTGTTATGGATGTTGCGCACATGTCGCTGTAGGTTGGAGGAAATGCTGAATGATCTATCACAGTATTTGCATCTGCAAAGTAAATACAGACACAGTGTTGCAAACACGTAGAAGATATGGCACAAGGCTTGTAGACAGGAAAGCCAAAATAACACTCGGTATAGGAATGGTAATTTATACAGAAAGACTGCAATTCCAGGAGACTTGTAGCCCAATCTATCAGCTGTATTTACGTGTTAGCTCAAATCAAGCTTGCGTTTCAAGAATTCTTAAGGACTAAAACAGATGCGGATAACTCATAGCTAAACATTGGAAAGAGGTCGGGGACACTTATGGAAGAGATGGGGGAAGGATTGAAGGCCCTAAAGGGGATGGGAACCACACATGAAGACCAACAGTGTCAACTAACCCGGACCCGTGGGAGCTCTCAGTGTCTGAGCCACCAAGCAAAGAACATACACGGGCTGGAATGAGGCCCTGAGCACACTTGTAGCAGGCAGGCAGCTCAGTCTTTATGGCTGCCTTGTCTTGTCTGGCCTGGGTGGGAGAGGATGTGCCTAATCTGGCAGACATTTGATGTGCCGGGCGGGGGGGGGGGGACGGACACCCATCGGGGCTTCACCCTCTCAGAAGATAAGGGGAGGGACTCTGTGAGAGAGGAGGCAGTGTTTGAGATGTAAATAAATAAATCATTTAAAAGATGCATAAATTATCTAATGTTAGTCTCCATGACAATAGGAGCCAAAAAAGAAAAAAGAAAAAAGAAAAGAAATCTGATACGAGGTAAAAACCCAAAATAGAAAGTCCAGCCTGGGGACTGAACTTCATAGAACACAGTCACCACCTAAGTTCTGACTTCTTATTTTCCTACATCTGTAAAATGGAAGAGGTAGACAAATCATTTGAGATTTCCAGCCATGTGAATTCTAGCTTGTGTGTTTTTAACCACATGTGCAACAGCAATATGTCCAAAGTAGACTGCACTGCTGCACTCAGCACAGAATGACCAGAGCATAGTATCAGCATAGCTGCAGCCTGAGACAACCTCGCTGCTGCCTGGGACAGCCTAGCTGCAGCCTGAGACAGCCTGGGGCAGCCTAGCTGCAGCCTGGAACAGCATTCAACCACAACGAGTGTGAATGTAGAAACCTTTCCATTTAAGCAGAATTCCTGGGAGAGGGAATATTCCCAAAAGGGAGGCTACCTAATGTTACCCATTGTTCTACAGCACAGAGATCTGTTTTACCAAATTCATCTCGTCACATATAAAGTGGGAGCGACATTTATTAATAGAAACCAAGGGATGTAAGAAAACAGAAATTTCCTGAGCTGCTTCTAAACATCAATTTTCTTTGAATGAGCATAGGCTTCCCATCTTTTTTCACTCTCTCCTTTTAAGATTTACATGTTAATTCTGAGGGCAAAGTGTCACACCTTAAATACTGAGTTGCATTTTAAAACTAGCCATGTTACTGTTTTCACTGTATTGTAAGCAGTGATATTCCAGTTACCTGGGCCCTGTGTATAGTTTGGCTCATTTTAGCATTTTACAGAATAGGAATCTATTGATAGAACTGGCTCTTTTCCTAGAATACTCTTATCTGTTGAATCTCTAAATCTAAACATTTTTTTCTTCATCTGAGGTTTAAGATGTTTGTTTCTTAAACCCCCTGTTGAGATCTGTGGATGATGACGTAATTGTAGGAAGGAAGCAGACATATTTGGATGGTTAACTCCTAGCAGGCTTGAGTGACAGCAACTTTTGTGCTATGAGTTTTGTAAACTAATATGATACTGATTGTTGAGGAGAGAGAGAACTGAAGTAAAAAAGGCTTTTAAAGGTCACTAACATCTTCTAAACACACATATGCTAATGGAAATTATTCCAGATCCGGTAGACTGAAAACTAAGAAGTCTTATTTGATGAAGAAAAGACCTTCCTAGTTTGGACCCTAGCAAATATACTCAAATTTTAGTATACATTCATATATGCAGCAAACTAGTTCTTATAACACTGGGACCTAATGAACATTGGCTATTATAGTATTTATCAAGATATTTAGAAAAAGCATTGTCAAACCTGTAAGGTTGCTCTCCTGTGTGGGTTCTCAAGTGCCGTGTTAGGTTTGCAGACCTTGGAAAAATCTTGCCACAGTACCTGTGAAGGAAAAGTATTCGTAAAAGAAAATTAGCACGGTAGACTGTTCCAGCACAGCACAAAGTGGTCCTATGCCTATTCTTGACTTAATTAACTCTGCATGCAACACATGTCTCTAGCACTTATAATTTGCAACAAAGCCATTCTAAAGTTATAAAACTAACTCTACAAGTAAAAGCTGCATTAGGAGATCTGGTTGAGTTTGTTCACACATAGGTGAGTGGTTTATGAAAAGAGGCATTAGTCCTGATAACCCTCATGAGTCTATTTTATTAACTCCATGTCTTTACACTCACTGGATCAGAGAAGAGGAAAAAAATGACAAGCGTTTGTGAATCTGGGTTGATGTAAACAAATTTCACATGCTTCAACTAAATTTTACAGTTCAGACCCAGTGACATCTCTTAATACCAAGAGTGGTAACCGACCAGACAAGACCCTAAGATTCCAATCATTAACATGTTTCTACAAATTCTTTTTCAGAAAGAAAGTGACAGCTTGTCCAAAGAGTCGAGAAATTGATGTACTTGAATCGGATAGGACAAATTTCTGAAATTAATT
Source organism: Rhynchomys soricoides (assembly GCA_019843965.1). Taxonomy (NCBI): domain Eukaryota; kingdom Metazoa; phylum Chordata; class Mammalia; order Rodentia; family Muridae; genus Rhynchomys; species Rhynchomys soricoides. Next base: position 5,553,472 of record JADRCH010000012.1, read on the forward strand.
GAGAAGTTATTACGCATCCAAGTGAAACAATAAATGGGGTCTGGACCATTTCCTCATTTCACAACCAAAATGGCCAGTGTAAAAATTCTTTTTTTTTAAGAAGAATTTTTTTTAAACCACCATTTTTATACATCACTGAATAAAGTGCACTTTGCAGTAGCTGAGGTCTATCACGGCTGCTTTGGGGCATCTGATTAAGAATAATTTGTAAAAAACAAACAACAGTTGGGAGGCAGAAGCAGGCGGATTTCTGAGTTCTGAGTTCTGGAACTACAGAGTGAGTTCCAGGACAGCCAGGGCTACACAGAGAAACCCTGTCTCGAAAAAACAAACAAACAAACAACAACAACAACAAAAAACCCAAAACAAACAAACAAAAACAGACAGCAGGCTGTTTTAAAACAAAGGAGGGGAGGGGTTTCCAGCGGGCAGGTGTACTAGCTCCTCATACCTGCAGGAATAGCGTTCCTTTCCCTTCCGCAGCAGGTTCTCAGGCAGGGCGTTGGGAGGAGCACGGAAGCTGAACATAGAGGGCACTGACTGCAGGAGCTCGCTGGCTTCAGGTTTCAGGGCACTGAAGCTTTCTAGCTTTTCCGCCATGTTCTCAATAGCTGACATCTGAAAGGAAGAAACGTGGACCTTGAAGGGTTTGAGATCTTTGCTTCAGCAACGATCTCTTGCTAACCGAGAACATAATCCACAGGAAGACTTCAAATCTATATGTAACACATTCTTAGAGAGACTGTGGGGGTTCAGTGCTAAACAAGGAGACAATTGATGGATTTGAAAAACTAAGCTAGGTGCACTTCTTCCACGGTGACCCGGTTAGGCCCCGTCATAGTAGTATGATTTCAGTAGTGGAATACGCCACAGAGATAATAAAACCAAGTAAGACTTTACGTAATTGACAACGCTATTGCTATCAATGAGAAACTGAAAATTTTAGGAAATTTTAGGAAAAGATGCTACCCAGTATGCATAAGTAATTAAGAATAGAGAGCCATGGTGTTCCAATGAGAAGAATTGACAGCAAGAAAGAGCATAAAGTCTCCAAAGGGCACACAACCAAAGCAAAATGTAGGTCATCCAGAAAGAAAAGTTCAATGTGTAAAAATTGCATGTCCTAGCGCTATGTTAAATTAGGATCTGGACAATCCAAAAGTTTTAGGGGGAATCACATACAAGGCATTTGATGGAATGATCGTTTGTTCTGGACAGATCTAGTTTAAATAAGTTTATGGTGTCTTCAGATAATTTCACGTGGAATGGGTAGCACTGTGTAAGAGACTGGTTCCCACTCCAGCACATACTCGCTTGCCAGACTCTAACGGACGCGCATGGTTTCCTCATCACCCACACACTGGAGTGTTTGAAGGACTCCAGTTGAGAGAACAGTATTTCCAACTTAGTTGGGGTTTTATCATCTATGATTACACGGCTTCTCCTTTTTTTCTTCAATTTTCCTCAAGTGTTGTTTCCTTGATGCATCTATCTTATTTGGGAACTATGTACTACAAAATTTTGAACAGACACAGCTAACATTCAGGCCATCTTGTTAAACTTGTTTCTCTGAGTGCTAAATTACCAAAGAAATACCAGCTAAAAGTGCTTCATATGCACTCTGCATTTGTCTCAAAGAGCCTTGGTGGTAGGCACAAGGATCTAGGTAGCAATCGCAAATTCAAACAACTGGCCAATGAAAAGCAAACTTTTTTTTTCCTAATGAGACATCAAGACAGAGATAGAGATGTACTTTATGAGATCAAGTTAAAAAGAAAACCCAGTATGTCTTTTGCTCAAAAGGAAAGTAACAAGGTGTGAATTTTTCTAAATGGACAGCTAGACAGAATACCATAAATTTCACAATCGAAAGCCAAAATCCCAAATATAATTTTCTTGTCACAAAGAGTATGTTGTATGTTTAATTCTTCAAATGACTATCCATGTTCTAGTTAGCTCTCTCTCTTCTTTATCCTGGAACCTGCCCTCTCATTTCATGCCTGGGCTCCTAATGCTAGCTACAAATTGCAACGTACAGGGTACCACTGCCAATTTGCCAAATGTCTCTCATCAAACACAGCACATTAAAAAAAAAAAAAATCTCAGAGGAAAGTCAAGATACATTTACTTGCTGGACGACAAATGTGAGCACATTGGGAGGCAGTGAGGGATCTAAGCTCAAGGGTTTGATTCATAATCACTCAGCAGCTAAAACATTCTCCACAGATGCAAGTGGACAGCACATTTGTCACTATGAAGGATTTCGACACATACTGATCACAGGGCAAAGATATGGAATGATGACGCTGGTCGGAGTCCCGGCCGAACACAGTCGTTACCAGCTTCCAGCCAGTGTTAACATGTTCAGTTTATTTATTAAAATCAATTCAGAAATAGTTTATGATGCTATTTTATTTGCATTTATTCCTCCTAATTGTTCCTTGCAGAAAATCATTTTGATAATCTGTCTACCATGGAATAAATTATCTGAGTGAAAAATAACCTCTGATCTGCAATCTGACAAGCAGTAAGAAGCCAGAGAAGGGTCGCAGTGTTCTCACGCATTCAGAGGGCAGAGCAGTGGGTGTATGGGTTGTGGTTATAAATATTTTATTTATGTACATTTAACATTTGGGCAATGCTTTATTATCGAGTAATTTTAAATAATTTGAATGTCCGTCTTGCGCATGCTCAGATTGCGGCAGCAATGCATCTTGTAAGAAACATTTTTCCTCCTTTATGGAAAGCAGCCTACTCAGGACTGTTATTATTCTCAGCTTTCATCTCTAGCACACAGAAACTACAAGTCCTTTGAGTCTTCGAGAGCAACTGGCTGTTGAGAAATGTGTCTTGCTTTAGGAGCTGCTAATAGCTAGATCCCTTTGAAGAAAGATCAGTGTGCTTACGTCATTTCCAACAGTTTCAATGTGGGAAAAGCAGCAAGAAATCAGAAAATATATTACTGACTCAACAGCCACAGGATGACATCCTCAAAGACAGTAGGAAAAAGAATAGACATTACCCAATTGTTTCTCTTAAAAGCCACACCCAGTTTTGACTTCTGGGGTCAACAGGGGATAAAATTGGGATGGAAAAGAGAATGCAGACTATGGAAGCTGAACAAAGGATAATTATATGTATTAAACACACATGGGAACATATGCATATACATGTACACATGCACGCTCACGTATAAATACATACATACTCATATACATATGTGTACACACACACACACATACACATACGTGCCTACACAGATGCATACACAAGGATTACATACACATAAGCACACACTTTCATACAAACATATACATATGCACACACACAGACACACACACACACAGATACGCACACATTGTTCAGCCAGCTAGACACCAAACTTTCAACCCTCCCTTCCTTTCCTCTTCATGACATCCGCTCTAACATCACTTGCTCTCAGTCAAAGTGACTAAACATCCTTGTTTGAACAGATAGAAGCAATTTAGATGCCATGCAGTTAGTGTTTAGTCTAATCTAGCAATTCTGTGACCAATGATGATCTGACCCATACCTTATTGGGTTATTTAATATCTGAGTTAAAAGCTTCAGCTTTCTCCCTCGATCTGGTCTGACTTGTGATGTTCCTCCAGAAGAACATATCTATCTTATATAGAGATAGTACATTTTGATATTGATTTTAAAGTCGGACTTTTTTTGTGGTTTTTCAAGACAAGGTTTGTCTGTGTAGCCCTGGCTGTCCTGGAACTCACTCTGTAGACCAGGCTGGCCTTGAACTCATAGAGATCCACTTGCCTCTGCCTCTCTAGTGCTGGGATTAAAGGCATAAGCCACCATAGCCTAGTGACTCGGTATTTTTAAAAGTCAAGATACAATGAGATTAATATAATAGAATATGGCTAGATGTGATTTATATTATTTAATTAGAAAAAATTTCAATAAAAAGAAAACTGAGATACAATGAATAAAAATCCAGGGAAACTAAAGGAAAGAAAATACCCACTGTGTGTTTCAGTAGTTATATGGCCCATTAGTGTCTTTAACTAATCTCAGATCTCCAAATGAGAGATTTTTTCCAAATGGAGCAGTAATTTATTTGCATATATATAATAGTTGTTGATAGTATCTGCAGCCAGATATCTGGAGAAGGAAGTTATTTCTCTCCCTTCCAGTCCCCAAGAGGCTATTAACTTTATACTGACGCAAACTATTTAGACACAATTCCCTAGCTTCTGCACCAAACTGTATCTATGCTCCACATCAAACAGAATTAATTTTTTTTAAATCCACCAATATGGATGTAAGCACTTAGCTTAATATTTATTATCGGAGTGCCAATTACTGAAGTCCTGGAAAGCTCCTCTTCAGAACTATTAAAGTGACAACCTGATTATGGGAAATAATATATCTGTCTAAGCACACAATGAATTATGTGAACTAATGATTCCCAATTAGATTACATATGACTTTATCATAAAACAACTAACTATTCATAAACAGCAGGATGGGAAAGTTCATGGAGTCAAGTAGATTTCTATATTTGTTTACTTGATAATCTTGAGAAACCTCAAAACAGTGGTTATTTGAGAAAGAAGTAAATACTCGTATTTTATGTTTATCTCATTAGTGAATCAAGGCCAACAGTCATGATTACAAAATCACTGGAGATTTTATTTGCCATCGAGAATTATAAGCCTTCGTCTTCAGTATTTATCATGAGTGTCAATTTTATAACACGTGTGTAAATCACAGCCTTGAAAACTAATTCGGTGGAATTCAGTATTTCCAGACATTACAGTGGTAACCCAGATAGGAAGCTTAGTTGGTCAATGGCTTGGTCAATGGGTGCAATGACAAGCAAATGGTCATCATCATGAACTTCAAGTGAGTAACAACATGCCAAGTGTCAAAGTCACTCTATACCTTAGGAAGGATAAGAAAACTGAGACATGAGGCTCAGAACAGACCTGTACTGGAAAAGAGGGAGGAGAAATCCAGTGCTGGCCAGAACATTCCTAGGAAAGCCCCACTGTGATACAACAGGCATGATTAAAGTAGTGGTTTTCACACTTTCTCACCAGCGCCCCCACTGTCTCTCAAGCTCACTGCTAATAAATAATTTGTGCTCTTTAAATGCATGAGATTAATCCTTAGATGTTCAACAATAGTGGATTCACAATTCATCACATACTCCACAACAGAGAAGATGGAGAAACTCGTGATAAAGAATAATTAACATCACATACAAGAAACAAATAAATGCTAACATATTCTATCTAATTAAGTTCAGATGGAAAAAAAATGTGACTCTTGGATTCTCAGACTACCCCAAGGTTGGCTGTATCCCTATGACGCAGGTCATTTTGCATGACGATGTAAACACATAGACACTTTAAGGAAAATTTGAAATATGTGTTACCCATCCACCAAGTTCTATTTCAGGGTGAAATATAAAATGAGGATTCTCCCTTCCATGTAAAACTTTCCATTTAAAAGAGATAAGCCTATCCTTCACTTCATGACCTGAAACCAGATTTACTTATACATCATAGCGAAAAGATACAGAAATGAGACCTAATTCTGAAAATTCCGTTCAATACTTAGGTACAAATGTTTAGTTATATATCTATCTCCAAACAACAGGGGAAATTTCTGCCTCAGGATGGAAGAACTGGAATCCCAGGGTCAGCCTGTATTTCAACACGAGTTCAGGTTTGACACTACTTGAGGCTTTATCAAAAAATATCTGTAATATGTTGTCCCCAAATAATAAGGGTTTCTATTTAATGACTTATTTCGAAACTCCCTGTATGGAGTCTATATGAGGACATGAATATCAAAGTATAATCATGTGGAATAGGTGTGACTTAGCAAATAAAGTTGTTGCATAAGTCATTTTCGGCTTATTATATGCCCCGTTCTACTAAGAATATTCTGCTGTTTTGGACGAGCAGGGTAATTGCTTCACCCCTATCCCGTCATGGACAGCTCCAGATTCCTGTCTGCCCAGCATTCAGAATAAGTCGATTCTCTTTAATGCTACATTACTTTAGTCAAAAATGTAAGGAACTTACCCATGTTCTCTGGTCAGGTAGTGGGAACTGGTAGCAAAATTGAAACAGAAACAGAAAATTACTTCTGTGTTGGATCTTTACTGCAACCTCTCCTCTGAGAAGTGAGCATTTATTCTAATCTGATCATTTTTTACTTGTCATGTAACTCTATCTCGAGTAAAAGTTCTAGAAATGAAAGTTAAATCTATATATAGCACTGGTGAGTTTCCTCTACTTCCTAAAATTAATCATCATCGAAACAAGCTTGGTTAGAAACCAAAATGATCATCACTCTAAGAAAGCTACCTACTGTGTGCTATGGACTCCATAATCAGGCAGAGGATCCTTCCCTCTTTTTATTACTCGCTGCAAAACAATGGCCCCAAATTTCCCAATTTCTGTTTTCATTTCATTTAAAGTAATTTTCTGTCATAATCCATTCTGGTGTATCTCAATTGTATCCATAATAAGGAAACTATGGCATTTATTAAAATGGGAATAATTACATAATAAAAAATAATTCTTTTGTTGAAATTGTTGTTGCTTGGAATCCCATGCTTGGTAGTAGTAAGGTTATTGGGTTACTGGTCCTCAGAAGACAAGAATATGGAAGAAGGAATAAAAATGCATATAGTTATCTGTGACAATTATGGTCACAGTCTTTGGGGAAGGCCTCTCTGGCTTAGATGCCCTTCCAAAGGCTGAAGTTTATAACCTTGAAAATATCAGTTAGGAGAGACATTCAATGCTTGCACTAGTTTGGTGACAAGTAAGATATGTGCCAATAGGAAAGCAAAATAGAATCTGAAAGGCAAAGGACACATGTGGTTTCCACAGCAGTGTGTAAACAACAGCCTGGAATATGCTATGTTATCCTCAGCTCCTCAGAATCTAGTAGATGCATGATCAGGCAGTGTAAGCAAGTGACTAAAAGAGAAAGCTTAGGCAAAAGTCTTTGACATAGGTGGAAAAACATCAGATCTATGAAAATAACCAAGAATAATATCAAAAGTGCAGGAAAATCAAACCATGGATCATAGCCACTTTGACGAGTGTATAATCACCAAAGGTTTTTACTTAATTTCCAATGATCTGTGACATAAATGGACAATGCCCTGACCAGGAACTAAAGAAGTGGACAGTCTGTGGTATCACTCAGCAACCCACTCTCTCCACCTTATCTCTTCATGGCTATGCCTTCTTTTTCAAAATTAGAATTCAATCCAAAGGACCATGGATAATCTTCAACGTCTACAGTGCTCATTACTTCCATTAGTCAACTAACTTCTTTATCTGATGAGGAGAATCGAAAGCTGAAGAGTCTTCATGGCCTCATAGCAAAAATTGCTTCTTCAAGTACTGAGTGGGAACATGTAGACTCTAAGGACTTATCTCTTAATTTAGACATGTGTGAGCATGTATGTTCGAAATACTTTGACACAATTTAAAACATTTGTAATGCTGTAAGTAGTAAGATAGGCTAACAGTCTTTCAGGAAAATTCAATAAATACGTATTGACTTATTCTCTTATTTTTGTCTAAAGACTGAGCTGTGTAGAGGGAGTGTGCTTAAAATAATGTAAAACTAGGCTTCCCTGTGACATGCCATTAACCAAACTAGGTATATGTCGTCACAGTTTTCTAAAGCAACTGAGAAAATGAGCCAATAGAAATCTGATCTCTTAGAATGTGATATCCTCTTTGTTGTGTGATAGCTTGAAAAACAGACAGTGAATGTCAGCAACTCCTCCATGTGTGTCAATGAATTTTAAATGAGAAGAGTCTTTAAATGGTCTTACTCAAGCATTTATTTAGCTGTTAAACCATAGAAAGCCCTGATAGCAGGGAATAGCCTTTCTGTGTTGGCTTATAGCATCGAGGTAGTAAGGTCATGCTGAGGGCACAATAATCACCTTTCTAAACAGCCCCCGGGACATGGGGATGCCATGGCTTGGAAAGTAGATCAGGACATGAGAAGCTTACTACAGTGACTTTATCCTCACCATGGGAGACCTGCCATCCATACCTAAGGATCTCCATTAGGTCCTTTCAGAGACCAGGCACAGTGTCAAATACACCCTCTTCGTAAACTTTGTAATTTATAGTTCAAAGCCACGTGTTCTCCTCTTATACATAAAGAGCTAAACAATCTTCCTCAAAACCAAAGCACTTTCACTAATTATAAATAATAAAATAATAATAAAAACACTTTGTGTCAAACCTAATCCCAAACCTCTGGTTTAATTAGTTGAGGTTAGAATGAAATTGATAGAATACAAAAACAAAACAGACAAACAAAATGCATAACACTGGAGCACAAGCAAAGTTTTCTGAAAGAACAGACCTCTCCAAAGACAGTGAACCTGAAGGTCTAGCTGAGCTTCTCCTGTGTGTATCTCAGGAATTCACCTACTAAGTATTACTAAAACTGCAGGAGCCGCACTTGAAACAGTGCTCCACTATGGTTTAGAAATAGCTTGTGAATTAGGTACCCTGAATATCGACCTCCTCTCTTCCTCCAAAGTCCCCTGTGGCAGTCCCCACTGCCCACCACATATGATACTAATATCATACAGAGACTGAATCCAGAATGGCAGGAATTCACTCTGATTTGTAGGATATGGGACACATTAAGTACGGCAAATTAATTTTTGTTGTCATTCCTGGGTCTAACAACACATAGCAACAGGCAGTCTAAACACCAAAATGTGGCACTGTAGGCGGGAAGGAAATACACTCCCCATGTGTTCCCACGGCGTGCCTGAGAGGGTCTACAGGAGGGGTTATCACTGTGCTGTGAGCAAAGGGTGCAACATTTATCTGTCATATGCACTGTCACCTTTGAGAATATTAAAATATAACACTTTCCTTCATATTCTCTAATTAAATATACATAAATCCCACATTTACAACACAGTCCTATAGACATGTAATTATTTGTAAATGAACTTAACCATTTTATTAAGTGGCACAATTACCAAGGCTGGCCATTATTTTTTTAGAGGTCATGGGCACCTTGAAATCGACAGGTTCAGAAAGTTTTCATAAATAAGAAAACTAACAGCCAGATAGAAGAAACTGCTCAAAGATTCTAAACCCCATTCCTGTTTTCTTCCTTCTAACATGCCCTATAGCACTCAGCCTTTTAGTGCTTAATTGCTAGACTTTTTATATAATAAAAATAGGCAAGCAATCTGATCACTATTATTAAATGTATACAACAATATCGACTTGTGCGCTTTTGTTTATAATTAGAAAAGAAAATATCAAGAGAGTTGTATTTTTTATGCAATATCTGAAACATTGGGCATTTTGTATTCAGGCTTATTAGCCTGTGAACTCTTGCAATTGTTATTAAGTCAGTATAAATATCAAATATATACTGATAAACATTCACTGCTTCAGCACTTAGCTCTTTCTGAGAAGGGGTTATGTAAACAGTATCAACCCTTCCTATATAAAATCCATGGTGGAATGTTTCTGGAACTTTTGATTCCTAAACATATATTTTCTCAATTTAGATTAGAGTGAGAGTTTTGGAATAAAAATAAGTTTTTATGTGTAACTAAAGCAGATGTTTGGATTTCTGTTCTCCCACGCTTGTTTGGGTATTGAGGAAGACAATTGAAAACAGACACAAGAGAAAAGGTGAGATTCCTATCCCAAGATAAGTTAATGCATTTGCTATATACACGGCAGAGATTTTTTTCACTAGTCTATTTAGAGGACTATCACTTATGGCTTGGATAACACTACAAAAGTACAAATTTACATACTAAATTTACATACTAAATTTACATACTAAATTTACATACTAAATTGACAGGTACTTTCTTAAAATCTTTGGTGTCTTTGAAGATCAGAGTTTGCACCATTTAAACACAAAGCACAACAAAATGAAATGTGAGTTTAAAAAGCAGATTCCAGACACTATGTTTGCACTTTCAATATGACTCCCTAGTTGTGGATTAATATGTAAACCAGTCTTCAAAATCGAAAATTAAATGGGTGGCAACCAGACATGAAGCAGCAAGATAGCACTCTTCAGTATGCCCCTTTGCAAAGAGAAACTGTATGTCTTTTGATAAATGGGCCTGGCTCCGTTCGGTAAATAGCTCTGTGTATTGTGGTGAATTTTTGTGCAATTACAGACCTTCGCTGGAATGCCCAGTGGTGTCTAGATAAATTCCTTCACCCTCTATGGTAACAACTTGTCAGGTAGACTCATTTCCTGTTTTTATCTAAGCACTGAAAGGACAGGAATGACCTTCATGAGGTTGGGACGAGTCGCAGTGTGATCCATATCTTTGTATCAGGAAACTTTAAACACAAAAGACGACTTCAATATTTATTTCCTTAGCTGAGTGAGTCTGATTCACTCCAACATGCAATTTAGCTCAATGAACAGTTAAGGCACATAATAATTTAACACCCAAGCTATGTTATTTTTACACATATACTGATGTCTTTTTCTTTTAAAAAGCTTAGGTTTTAGTCCTGCTAGAATTTCCTGTGTTCTTCCACAGCAGCGTCATAGGAAATCCTAGTGTTCTGAGAGTTTCTTTCAATCCATTGCGCCTGCCTCTCAGGATCAACAAGTTAGTTTACAAGCTTGAAATCTCAAAATACTCACTTGTGGGTGAAACAAGAATCCTGGAGAAGGCCTCAAGTATTTTTCTTTCAAAGCTTCGAGTGGGTCAGTTAGCTTTCTTTTCTCTACTCTGAAAGGTTAAAATCAGATTTGGGAGAGTCAGTCTTGTATCTGAATCACAGGACAGGCGGTATCATCCAACGCCATCATTATCTGTGGGACACACTTACAAGAAGCCCTCTCCTGGAAAAGGATACACTGGGCACTTCTATGCCCTCAAAGGGAGAAAGTCCACTTGATAATGGAAAAATCCTACTCAATGACTAGGGTAGAAAAAGATTTTGAAAGCGGCCGTCACTGAAAGCAGTCTGTACAACCCTAGGACTCTTCTGATTCAGATGGAGCAGAAACATTAGAAGAGTTTGAAATGATTGGTGAAAACTGGGATGATTTAATTTAATTCATTTTCTAACAAAAACAACATCCTCCTAAATATCGACTCTAGGTATCATAAATCTGCCTGTTGGGAGCAAGGGAACTTCCCAGTTAGCTAGGCACTGTTGCAGATATTCAAGATGGGCTCAAGTACCTACATTTATACGCAACATATGTGTGAGATGGGAATACAAATAGTCAAATATTCTCTATCTCTCTTTAAAGGATAAACTTCAAACATGTTCTGCATCCCATCGGCAGCTAGGCATACAGAGAAGTGAAGGAAGGTAGATTCACTTTTAGCATCTATTGGCAATTACCTTCTAAGAAAATTTAAGAAAGTGCACATTTAAACTATACTTGAAAGCCAGACCTAGGGACCACCTGAGAAAGGAAAGAAGGGGTTAGAAGCTAAAGGTCATCTTTGGCTGCATGGCGAGTTTGAGGCCCATGTCAAGAACAAATTTTCCAAATGCTATTGAAACATAATAGCTGTGAGCTCAGGACATTTTATACTGTATTTTCCATGTATTCATTTTACTTACTGAAGTAGGCGATAAGAGACCCATTTCAGGATGAAATTTCTGGAAGCTACAAGGCTAAGCTGCACCCCGGGCCTGGCAGTAAAACTAGGCTTTAGAGTTTTTCGTGAGGCTTTGCCTTTCATAAAATGAAAGGTCTGAAGCCATAAAACTGATGTCAGCAGACATGGGCTGAGGAAGGTCAGAAGTGATGAAGACGACACCGTGGATATTCTTTCGGTGTTGAAGCATGACATTGGTAGCACAAGGAAATTTTAGATTGTCTTCTTTCTCCTTAGATATGGTCTTGTTACATAGCCTCGGGCTAGCCCCAAACTTATGATGCTCCTGCCTCAGCCTCCCAGATTCAAGGATTACAGGCCTGTGTTACCACACTCTTTATACTGGGTTCTTCTGCTTCCCTTGTTGAAATGCGGATAGCCTTTCGCAGACTAGCAAACTTTAGATGACACTGATTAAACCAAAGGCTATCCATCAGTATTAACAAATGAAAGAGCAGAGCCAAATCTTCTCATTAAGAAACACTAGGCACACTAGGAAAATGATCCTATCTTCAATAAGCTCAATACAAAGTCTACATGTTCCACAACGTCTTGGGACCATTCAGAGTTTGAATTGAACGTTCCTATAATCTGTGAAAGGCATAATAAATATGATGGTTAAATAAAATTAAAATTCAAAACCAAAATCTCTTTTGGTGGTGACTGTTGCAGTACAGTATGTAAAACGCATTCAATTAAACATATGTGATTTACCTCTAGAATGCTTACACAGACTAAAGGAAACTGGGCGAAGATGGGATTAAATAGACTTATTTTAAGCAACTTTCTCATTCTAAATAGAAAGCCATTTTGTGATTAATAGTTCTCATACTTGGGGTTCTAGAAGATTTATTTAGAAAGAGAATGCATGTAGTATGTATACCAATATATACCCGTGAGTTAACAAAGGCTGCTCTAGGTCTGTGTCATTCTCAATAAGCAACCCATTTACGTGCCTACGCATATCTGTGCTAACCCATCAGGATCCTCATTCTTATGCCACTTGACAACTTGCTTTAAAGATGACTTTCTCATAGTTTCCACCCCGTGACAATGTTTAAAAACAAGTGTATTGTCGAAATAAAAAAAATAAAAACAAAAACAAAAACAAAACAACCTCCTGTGGGCCTATTCCCAAACCTCAACTTCAGAGACATCCAAACATAAGTCCAAACTTCAATCTGTCAATTTCTAAGCTTAAAAATAGGATTTCTTGTGATTAAACCTCATCCAATATAATAATAATAATAATAATAATAATAATAATAATAATAGTAGTAGTAGTAATAAAGTGATCTGGGAGATCGTAAGGGATCTGGGATGACAAAGCATATAACCCGCGTTTCACACATCTGTCTTGTCCACTGTCTCTTTCCATAATCCTTACCTATAGATGGGATCCATGAAGAAGGGAGTGGGTCTGGCATGCTGCAAGGAGCCATCTGAAGATGGCCTTGTTTCCATGTTACTTCCTTTCTTTTCCCCAAATATATGGTTTTTTCGAGGCTCAGTCAGCTTTGTCCCACTGGCTCTACTTCTACTGCCCATACTTAGATCCAGGGGCTGGTCTTGGCTTGTGGCGGGTGTTGCTGGAGGCTTTGAGGGACCTGAAGTCAAGGGCTTCTCGTCCTTTCTCTTAGTGGTGAGGTCAAAAGGGGACTCAGAGCTTCCCTTCTGCAGTTTCTTGACTTCACTTGGTGATTGGGGCTCCATTTTCAAAGGTAACGACCTCAAGTCTCTATCAGGAAATGGGTACATTGATTGAGAGAATGCTGGAAAAAACGGGAGGGGAAACACGGAAGGGTAAGGTAAGGCTCCAACTTTTTTGTCTTGCAGCCCCACCAGTCCTGTGGAACCAAAGTATTTTTCAGCAATAGATGCAATAGCCTTTATAGAATCATTCACAGCTCCTGACACCGCAGTTTGCTCCTCTACAGATGCTGAGAAAACGGAATGATTGTTGTATTCTTTCTTATTATTTATTGAAGCCAGATTCTGCAGAGGGCTTACTTTGTCTTTGAACATTTTACCATTTTCTTTACATTTCTCTTTATCACTTTCAAGGTCACTTTCCAGATCAGAGCCCGAGGTTGTTTCCAGGTCACTGCCACTTGGTGTACTGACATCATCAAGGTCACTACTCTCTGACTGGTCACTGATTTTCTCAAGGGGCCTCTCTTCAGAGGACCTCTCGGGCAGCAGTTCCACTGGCTTATTGTCCCCTACAGGTGGGTGTTTAGATAGTGCCTTCAAAATATCCTGTGTAGCTGGCAATATCTGAGGATGTGTCAAGAGGGGACTTTGACATTTGTTTGACTGTTCGGTACTTGATAGTCCTTTAACAGGAGGACTAGCGGGTATCAAAGGAGGCCTGTGGTACAAGCCTGAAGGAAACAGACCAGGAAAGCTAAAGGAAAATCCAGGAGCTGTTGGAAAGGTAAGACCAGCAGGATGTCTATTGGTGCCAAAATAGTCAGCCAGGCCCGCGTTGGCATGACTCATATTAACCATGGATGTTTTATCCATAGCTGGGGTTCCAGGAAGTGAAATGCCTTGGCCAAAAAATCCACCTGCCGCAAAATGGTTCTTGCCCTCACAAAACCTCCTGTGTTTATTTAAGGAAGACGTAGTGCTGAACATTTGTCCACAGTCTTTGCACTTGATTTGGGTTCTGCAATCAGCATGCATGCGCTTATGACGACAAAGGTTTGAAAACTGAGTATAGGATTTATGGCAGACCTCACCTGTGTGCAAACAACAAAAAAGAGTCTCAGGCTTTATGACAATTGCTTCTGGATTCAGCAAGTATCACAAGTGGTTTACCCAGAATAGTTTCAATTAGGGAGCCAGGAATAGAAGTTGGGAGTCAGCGATCTGGATGCTCGGAACACAGAAAACACCATTTTACAAGGCATCCAACCTGACAGATGTCTACGAAGCAGCACAAGTATTTCACACAGAGAACGTAAATATTTCCCACCCACCCCCAATACTGCACAATATTTTTCATGATATTTGTGTGTTTAAATGTTTATGGAAGAAACATAGTCTAGAGTCTGAAAAGTTAAAGATATGTTTAGCACAAACACTTCAGAGCCTTTAAAGCAGCCTGCACTGGATGCACCAAGACCAGGTAAACAGGCTTCCCCTCTCTCCCCTCTCCCCGTGGGGAAGGGCTGGAGCCATTTTCCCACTATTTCGTTAGCACTGTATCATGCGCTCTCATCGGTTCACACATCAAAACCACACAACAATGAGCATTGTGTATTGGGAGACCCTTTTAACAATCATTTTCATGATTTGAGAAAGACTGACATAATTTACAATGGCTCTATTTTAAGCCTGCGGAGGAAGCTAAATTGAATGTGGCCCATCCTGCATTGCTGGTTCCCATGAACTATGAGCACGTCCTCTGACTTCCTCTCACACCAATGGCTGTGTTAACCTTCCTGCAGATGAAACCCCTATCCTTGGGAAACATGCTCACTTGTTGCTGTATCTTCCTCAGTTATCTCAGGGCTTGACTTCTGTGTGTAGGCTGAGTATGGGAAGCTGAGGAGAGAGCAGGGACAACTCTGATCCTGAAAGAACCTGGCAGCCAGTGTGGTCCTGAGCTATCCTCTTTAACTAAGAATTTGTCAATAAAGTAGCACACCTCCTTCTCACAGATGTGCCAAGATTTCTAAGTATATTTTAAGCCCAAACTTTGTAACCCTTCATCCTTTCCAGCAAAACTTCACTCAATTTGAGTCTTACAGAATTATAAGATCAAATTGCTAAGCATCATTTTTTTAAAAAAAAACTTTTCTGGGGATGAGTTTCTTTATGTGTGAGCTTACTTTAATGCTTCTGTGCATGTTTTATACATATGGAAATATGATATCTTTTGCTGGAAATTGTTGAAACAAATTGATTTCAAGAAAATAAACATAAAATTTGACAGTTACTGCTTTCCAGTGATTACTGACTGTAGGTGCAGAATGCTTGAGTCAAAACTTGAATCAAAACAAAGACGATTTTATAGAAGTCAGTCAAGCAAAACTCACAGGAAATTCGTCCTCCCCCCTCCACAAACAGGAAGTGCTAAGCAATTGCTTTTTTTTTTTTTTTCTGATAAAGACTAGACAGTATTTCTGCACATCAGTGTGCCTGTGAATATGAATGAAGTCTTTGCCACACTTCAGGGACTGTCACACGGATGTTAGTAGGAAGAGATAAGTTTTTTTGTTTTTCTCAGATTTCTACCAGAGTCCAACCTTCGGCCTGTTCTGACAGCCTTTAAACAGGCTCTATCTATACATGGTCTATTTATATTACTTGAAACACTAAATAAAATCGCCGTGGAGGTGGGTAACAGACTGCCATATGATTGTATTATATTGATTCATTAATGGGCAATTCTACAGAACTATCAAGTCATTTATTATTGGAATTATAAAAGAACACACTTTTTAAAAACATCTATTCTTTGGGACTAAAAGTACTATGAGCAAACGTCTTAATAGGTAATCAAGCAAGTGTAAATGCAGGAGTTGCCATGTTTTGAAAATAAGCCGTTGCTCTAGCCTCTTCTTTCATGTAGCTAGATACTCTAAGAAAACCCACAGCGCATCTGTGGGAGTAACAGAGGATGTTCTTGATTTGTCTGGCTGCGCCTTTTGTGGACAAGTAGAGTCTGTGTCTGGTCTCAAACACATTGAATCTGGGAAGTTTCCTTAGTCAGGAGCTTAGTTTACCACCCTTGAAGGCTTGATCTAAGACATCAATAACCAGGCTCCAGGTCAATGGTTCAATTGATGTTGAAGTCTATGCTCCAGTGTAATTTTCTCAGTAACAGGGAATTAACCTGCATTTAACGTTGCATCTTTCTCCCTCATAAACAAGAAGTATTTTGAATATTTTCTGTCTATTAGAGCATGTGGTTTCTATTTGAGAGGCTGGAGATTGCTGTAAAGGCGATGAGTAATTACCTTAGCGCTAGGAACCCTGTGCTCACTGTAATAAGAGACAGTTGTCATAAACACACCAGTGGAGGCAAAGCATGGTGTGTGGCCTTTGAGAGAGAAACAGATAGCAGCCAGAGGTGAACCTCCACCCATTTAGGCTCATGGCAAGTCCTACCCGTAAACCCCTTTGTTCTGAAATTGCACGGCTATTATTTGTAATTACGCCATGGTTCACTGTCAGATTTGATATTTGAAGAAAGTCATCTGTTATTTAAATTTACCAATAATTGCTGAGAATGCATTCAAGGGAAATATTTGATGCAGGCCAAATAAGAAAGGACAATCTGATACTTAAGTGGAACGGTTTCCTTTAACAGGGTTCATGTGGAATGCGCAGATGCAAGAATTAAGCAATGGAGCCATGCTTTCTCACTTTAACAGCAGATAGAGTATGAAACAGATGATCAGAGTTCCTTGTGATCTATTCTGCTCTTCTCATAAAAGCATAAACCTTGCCAGCATTTATTTCTGGTGAGCCTGAAATAAACTAATATAGAAAGCCCAGAGCACTTCCAAGTAGGCTTGCAGGGAAATGTGGCCTAGAGTCATGAAGTCATGAATGCTCACTTTCTTCCTTCATTTCTTCCTTCCTTCCTTTCTTTCTTCTTTCTTTCTTCCTCTTTTTCTTTCTCTCTTCTCCTTTTCTTTCTTTTTGAAGACAAAATCTAAAACTCCTATTGTATACTTAATTTCCCATGGCTTGAACAGAGTTTCCCCAGGGAGATCAGGGCACCCTTTGTTTATCTGCTGGTTGTCTTCACTCCACCCAGGGAACAGACATCTAAGCAAAACAGACTCTCTTGTACCCTGGAGAAGGAAAGACAAGTACGCCTGGCTCTTGGAAGCACAAAAGAAGGCTGTGTCAAGGCAAAGAACAGTATAGTTAGTCTCTGGCAACTCCACATTGGCACTGAAACTTAGATAGCTTGCCAACAAGTTCTGTGGTTCAGTAGGTATAGTACCTCAGATACCTACTGCAAACCATCAATGCTCATCCAAATAAATAAATAAACAAACAAACCAAAGGGGGGGGGGGTAACTGGTTTTCATGGAGTTCCCAAAGCAGAAACTCAGAGGCGTTGTCAGGTGCCAGTAATGAGTCAAACAATCCCACCCATATCTGGATCCAAAATCAGTTTAGAATTTGGTAGCACAGCTCACTTTGTCCCTGTATTTACACACCCAGCATAGCTCTGGAACAAAGGGCTCCAGAACTGTTGCCTAGGTGAAGTGAGAACAAATGATTTACCTTCTGAATTATTGCAACACAACAGAGAACCAGACCCGCACTGGTGAACCAAAACCGGAAGCTGAGTTCTCCTTGCCTTGAAGTGTGTTATTAAAGTGTTGGGTCCAGGAGTGTGCCAAGTAGGTGGGCAAAGGGGACGTCCCCTGAAACCTTGTAAAATCTGCTTGAGTGCAGTGGGGGGGGGAGAGGGAGCCTGTCCAGCATCAAAGGGAAAATACTTTTCCAAGTGGCCCAAACTACAGACCTGCAATGTAAACAGCAGACAGCAAGGGAGGAAAGACCATCTTAGCCCGTCCACACATACACTGCAACCTTCCACCCCTCCACAGCATACTCCAGCATTTTAGCTCCTCCACACATACACTCTGGACCACACACAGCAACAACATAAGCCCTTCTTCCCAGGCGGGGCGCCTCCAACTCCTAGTGATCCAGAACAGGCTTTTAATCCCTGCGTCTTGCTTAGAGATACCTGCATTTAGCTTTTTTACAAAGCCCCGAACTTTTGCAGTGTGAGACAAATCTGGTTGTCTTGATTAAATCCTACAACCTAGGGAGACTTCTCTGACACTACTCAACAACTCTATTCTTTACCGGACAGTGATTTCACCTAAAAGAAAACACCCCAGGGATTATTGACAAAATGACATGGATCAGCTTAGAAAACAGTTTTCTTAGAACATAAAATAGCCCTTCTATTTTGGACCATATAAAAGTGAAGAGGGCAACTCTTTCCCCCTCCCCCCGCGATGGCCACGTGTGGCCATGCTATCGAGCAGAGAGCCCTTTGAAGGAGAGGTAGATGCAGGAAGAAGGCTGAGGTGCTTAAAAACTTACAGATAAAGGGCTTCACACTGCTGTGGATGTGCTTGTGTTGTTTGAGGCCTGACGAAGTGGCAAATGTTTTACCACACTCCGGGCAAGCATGAGCCCGGGCACCAACATGCTGAGATCGAATGTGTCGCTGAAGGTTGCTAGGGTCCGTGAAAACCTGCTAGGAAATGAGTACTGATTAATCCAGAAACTTCACTTATTGATACAAGAAAGACCAGTGATGGCTCAAAAAGGAATTTTCATTGTCTTCCCTTTTTTTAGTTTTTACCAAAGACTATACGAATACTATATTTCCAAAGTGCAAGAAACTCCTTCAAGGGAGAAACCAGACATGATTCATTTTTCTGCCTTCATCCCTGGGTATCCATTAGTGTCCGTTATCAAACTACACAATGAGTGGCACTATCGGGCCCTAGTCAAGGCCTTTGTAGAAACTAGGGCCAAAGACTAAATTCAGCCCTAACTATCATTAAATTTACCCTTAAAAATAAAGGCACATTACACACAAGATTTGGAAGATTTTGATGAAAGCACCCCAAATCTATTTAAATAATTTCTCTCACAGGTTAAACTCAAACACAGTGTCTCCTCAGTGTGTCTCCAGCAACCTGGAGCTTTTCCTTTGAACATTTCACTAAATAAAAATAGGAGAGACCCAGTAGCATATCCAGGAATAAAATATCCTTCAAGGCTCTATCAAGTGTCCTGGTTCCCACTGCCATGAGAAAAGCCACAGAAATAGAAAGCAACTATTCCCAGACTTCTCTGTGTTCACTGTGGAAAAAAAGAAAAAAGAAGAATAGGAAGGAAGGAAGGAAGGAAGGAAGGAAAGAAAGAAAGAAAGAAGGAAGAAAAAAAGAAAGAAAAGAAGAAAGAAAGAAAGAAAGAAAGAAAGAGAGAAACACCAAAACCAAAACAAACCAAAACCATGCAAGTTGTGAATGACCATTGCTGTAATGCACTCTGTGGTCCAATGGAGAGCTGTTATTTCATCCGAGTGTTTTCCAGCACTGGCCACTAAGACAGATGCTCTGTGCTGTTCAGTGTGTACCAGGTTATGATTTACAAGAAGGATTAGGTGAAAAAATTGGAGTCTCCCATTCTTGGTGAATAAGCCTTCAGAAGCTTTATGTGACTCTCCTCACCAATTGCTATTAAAAGAAATAAGTAATGCATGTTGGACACGATTTTTGTTCCCCACAAGACTCTAAAACAACCCCACACTTGTAAGTCAGTAGCGGAACTGGGATTTTACCAAGGATGTCTGACACCTAGTTCTGTAACTCACCATTAAGCCTCCCTTCCTCCCTTCCAGAAATAAAAGAATACTCACTAAGCTTTCTATGCCCTGTGCTAATGCCTTCCAGCATGCAACACTCAGCCTGCTTTTCTGAAGGTATTTATAGTTCCCTCTTTCGAGGCTTGTCTTATATAGCGCCGCAAGCGAAGGATTAAGAGAGAGAAGGACAGAGAGAGGTGAGTAGCCTACAAATTCACTGTACCTTGGCACAGTTTTCACACTCATAGTGCTTTCCACTGTCATGTGACATCTGGTGGCGAATTAAATTGGACTTCCAGTTAAATGCCTTGGGGCACTGATCACACTTGTATTCCCTCTCTTCAGTGTGTGACAACATGTGCTTCTCCAAGCTGTCAAGAGAACAATTGATTTAATAAGACAGGGTGACAAGAAATACGGTCATAAACAGAATTCCATTTTATTACTAATCCAACTGGCAAGGAAAGAGTTGAGAGAGAGAAAGAAGCTAAAGTGGGAAGAAAGAAAGAGAAGAAATGGCCTTTGATGGATAAAAGTACATGTTACATTTCCTAAACTGGGCCCCACCATTACAGAGATATAGCCCATTTGGAATAGATCTGACATAGCTATCGAGGACTATCTGGTAGTTCAGAACTGTGTGAGAGTTGTCTGTCTATGAAGATTTGTGATATAATCTTAATAGCAACACTGATCGCTGCTATTTACTTCATTCAAATATAAAGCATGTTAATCAAATGCTTAAGGATATTAGGTAGACATTCTCTCTAATGTATGTAACCTCTAAATACAGAAGTATTTGTATTTCTAGTCATAGATAACTAAAAGTAACTTCCTAGTACGGCTCTGATAAGTGGGTCGATGTGTGGATAGTTATCATCTGTACAGACACCAGAAGTTGACAGTGACGATGATGGTGAGGACTGCAATGAGGACAACAAAAAACAGATAAGTAGAAGATAAATGATAGATAGATAGATAGATAGATAGATAACTCACAAACTATAAAGAATAGCATACACAATTTAAATCAATATAGCATTAAGACTCCTAATGGAAGAAAAACATGATTAGAAGCTCCTTATAAGATAGTCTATGTTTTAAAGTTTAGCATGGTCTGGGCTGGGTTTTGTTTTTGAGAATTTGACTTTCTTTTCTATGTTGGTACATGAATCTGCATTGATACAATGGAAAGAAAATACAGACAATGAGCTTCCACTGCAGTTGGAAGCCACCTGTAGCAATTTTATTCATTGACCATGTTGTCCTTGGCACACTGGTATACTGCACTCACCTACCATAGCCAAAGGCCCTGAAAGCCTTTGCCCATTTCCAATTTGATAAAGCACACAGGCTAGGTTCTGAACATTTTGTTATTGCAGAGAGCAAGAAAGGGGCAGATGATCTCAAAAGAAATTAGGATGCCAATTTGAAAGATGCTCATTGTCCAAAGGTAGTCCATGTTAAGCACCAATAACAGTGACAATATTCTTTAACAAAAAGAGTATTTAAAAAAATGCTCAAACAGAACCTTGCCAGTTACTCTTACAGGATGTTTACTGTGGAACCGGGACATAAAGGGAAAATCACAAACATGTCATGCTTTCCCTGTGATGTAAATTCTATTTTAGGGAGACAAAATAGACAATGAGGTGTAGTTTTTCCAGATAAAATTAATTCATCCTTATAATAAATGATGAAAGGATGATGAAACCAGAATTCTTCACGTGCCCTGAATAAATTAACAAATTTGCATTCTATTGCATACTTCTATTGCATACTTCCTGATACACATAAATGATAATATCCATTTTGTTAAACCATCGAATCTAAAGCCCAGTTAAGGCTTAAGAAGTAACAATACCTTTATGAACAAAAGAAGGAAGGAAGAAAGATACCACCACAGACATATAAACAACAGAATTAGAGAGGGGAAAAAAAGCACTGAGACCAATAGCTAGAGAGACATCCAGACTTCCAGAAAGGAAGGATTTGACAAGTGGACCACTCACTAGATTAAAGTAGACATAGTTCTGGCAATCAATTATCATACATGGGCTTTCTGTTTATAATACTCCTAAAAGCCCTATTAACATTTAAACTCTGACCCAATAATGTCAGTCTTGTTATTTAAAGGGCTCTACTGAAACAACATATTAAAAATCTTTCCTTTCTACAGACATATCTAGACTTATCTAGCACAAATTAAAAACAAGCAAATGAACAAAAACCCCACGAAATAATGTCCAAGATTTGTTTCAAATACTCCAAAATAGGAAGAACTAAGACAAAACGTGCCTTTCGTGGTAACTGGGGATGCTGAGCACGGGGATGTTTTTAAATTCACCATTCTCTCTGATGTGTGCCTATTTGAAGCATTCTACAATTAAAGGACATTAAAACTGCCAAGTGTTCGTGTTTAATTTCCTGTCTCCTTTTTCTGTGAGAGCAATACTCTTGTATTTGAATATCAATGGCCAGCACTAAGGATACATTCCTCGGCAGTATGGGTGGGATTGGCAAGTAGGTAAAGCATTGCTCTCATATCTTCGTAAGTTAAAAATACCTTCCCCACACTTATTTTTCTCGTTCTTTCCTTCCTATGCATACTGGCACCTGAACTTATTTTGGGGGCCCCGTGAGTCAATCAACTTGTCAATGCCACTGTTCGACCACAAGTGCTGCTACCTTGCTAAACACACAGTACTAGAACAGAACGGGAGGGTGGTGTGATCTATAATACATAACTCTCTGTTAAAGAACTTGAGATGCTAGTGAATGAGCTAGGAGAGATATCAGAAACTGCAGCGAGCATGAGCTGAGTCGGGGGCATCCTTGTAAACCTCTGCAGTGACTGAGATTTCATTGTCAGCAGCCAAGGAAGGAAAATGTATTCTAGTGTAAGTGTGTGAAATCCTGATCCCCGTATCCCGATGGCAGAAGGTTGGAATGCGCTCTGAGTCTCATTCTTTTTCCAAGTACAAGGATATGGTCTAGTTCCAAAGGTGTGTTGTGAGCACATAGCTCTCAATAGGGGAAGACAAAGCAAGGGAACATTTCCTTCTTATTTCTTGTGGACACTATAAGGTCCATATTGTTCTATGGTGTTATCACTGTATCACTGTCAAAAAAGCAATACAGAACAAAACAAAAAGCCAAAACAACAACAACAAAACGAACAAAACAACAGGGGTGGGGAATGGACCGTGTAGATAATTCAGTCAGTAAAGTGCAAACATGAAGAGCACAATCCAGTTTCCAGCACCCAGGTAAAAAGGTTGACATGGTGACACACACTTGTAATCCAAGAAGAGAGGGTAAGAACAAGAAGATCCCCAGGAGGGCTCAGTGACCCCAGCCAATCTAGCCTACTTGGTAAGCTTCAGGCCAAAGAGAAACCCTGTCTCAGAATAAAAACGAAAAATATAGGTGGACAGCCTCTAAGGAATGACCGTCAAAGCTGTCTTCTGTCTTCCTCATTCATAAGCCTGTATGTATACACATAGCTATGCATACATGTGCACATGTGCACACAGACACACGCACACACACACACACACACACACACACCCTCATAGCCTTCAGGCTCACACACAAAAGGAGGAAGAGAAAAAAGTTCTCAAAAAAGCAAGTCTACTGCTTCCGTAAACACAGAAGCACACCAGCCAGTCTTCAGTCTTTGTTCCTTTTCATATAACTTAATAAGAGTTCATGGATCTTTGGTCAGCGGCCCCCACCTCTGCATTCATTCTAAAATTTTTAAGAACAAAAAGATGGCTCAGAGGGTAGAGGTGCCAAGGATACCAACTTACATATACCCCAGCAATCTGCATAATTGAAGGAGAAAACTAACTCCTGCAAGTACACACACACACACACACACACACACACAAATAAATCTGATAAAAGAATGTAGACCGGGGATGCAGAAAGAAGACTGTATCACACTAAAGATGGAACTGTCTTCTCTGGACTATATCAGCAACAATGGCAGCGTAGGCTATAGTATAGAATCCATGACCACCCTCAACGCTTGGAGGAATGGTACCTAACTGCTTGATGGTATACTATACTCATCTGGTTGAGCTTCCAGATGATAAGTTGGAGGGCCCTGTCCTGGGGTCCACCCAATGATTAACTGATAGTTGCCTTCAGCATGAAGTGAAGCATCCCTGGGCTCTGGCCTGTGAATAAATAGATCCAGGAGGTTCTTCCCAAGAACCTAAAGGAAGTGAGAATTCATTTTTGCACTGTAATATTATCCACTGTCCTTATAAAAAAATTCAAACTGAAATAATTCATTTCTGGCACCAGATAGTATTTCTTTGTGTGGATTTCTATCTTATCACTGGCATTTTCTGGTTTCATCTCATTTTTTATAATATAGGAGCATGATTATATTTAAAAGACATTATATAATTTTTACTCTAAATTTACATTTTACTAGACATATATAGGGAATTTATTAAATTATGCTCTTTGTAGATTTACACGTATAGAGGTGGGTGTAAAGGGTATTAGGGGAACCCTCTTATTTCCCATTTTCCGTTTTTATCGGTAACTAACTTGGGCCGGAATTTTCAAAGCTAGAGATGCATCGTTTGACTCAGTCTCTATGAGGAAGTAGTTACACTTCAATGTCTCTTAGTCAATCGTGCCTTCAGCTCAGTGACATTTGCCTGAAATCCTCTCCCAACGCAGATCCAAGAGAAGAAAGAGAATGCAGAGCAGTAAGAAGAGGTAAAGGGAAAGAGAAAAAGCATCCAGGAAGGAAGGAAAGGGAAAGAAAGGGTGAGGTACAGTGGGTGCTGTGTCTAGAACCCACTCAGCTTTCATACTCTTGAAGAAGGTCATTTGATATCTCTGCATTCCCACGGAAACACACGTGATGTGTTCATTTGAAAAGCCTAATTATGTGTTCCAAAAATCGTTTCCAGATTGAAAAAAAAAAAAAAGTAATGAGCATAATTATTAAAACCCTTTGCAAATCAAAAGTGAAAGCCATTAGGTAGAAATAAACAAAAAGAAAACCTATTAGCATCTCTGAACATAAAGTTGCATTTCGTAGCATAATTATCAACATCGTTTTCAAAAGGGAGGTTCCAGTATTGGTGTTTCCTTCAGTCAAATAAAGAACATTCTTGAATTAAATTCAAAGGGTTATGCAAAGCAAATGCACCGTTGAGATCTGATTTTCATTTTCTTAAATATTAAAGCATTGCTTCATTTAGCTTCCTACAGTGTTATTCTTCCCTTTAGAAAATGCCACACTGAGAAGCTGAACCTAGACTGGTTCTTTTGTGGATATGCAGTTTGATGGATAATTTGAATTAAGTCCATGACCTATGTGGATCTGTCCAAAGTTATCGCTGAAAGTGAGCCTGAGATCTACAATTTTAGTCCTTTAAATGAGATAGAGGTGGTCTCGCTATTTAAATGAGGTAGAGGTGGTCTCGCTATTTAAATGAGGTAGAGGTAGTCTCACTATTTAAATGAGATAGAGGTAGTCATGCTATTTAAATGAGGTAGAGGTAGTCTCGCTATTCTTGACATATCATTACTTAGTGTTTCCTCTCACTTTGTATTTGTTTTCTCAAAGTCATCATTCCCTGTAAAGTTAAGACTTCAGTTCACCATAATCCTGCTTAAATCATAATATCTATAGATTAGCTCTATAGGTCAATGGCAGAGCCCAGTCAAGACTCTGGTGTGATCCCTAGGTTTAAGAAGAAAATAAGAAGAGGAAGGGAAGGGGGGGACAGGGAGGTGAAGAAAGAGAATGGATGGGGAGGGAGGGGAAGAAAAGGGATGGAATATTTTCCATCCCATTCAAAATGGAATATTTTCCGTTTTGATTGACAAAAATGATCCATGGTCACAAGTATCTTAAGGACAAGAAATTTTAAGGAAACATTGACTTCTGAACATGCCACTGGCACGTCTGGTCAGTTGTTTTGAAGCTCCAGTCTTCCCCAGAGCAAACTTCTCCAGCATAACACTTGGCTGCAGAGCAAACACCCACGTTCAACATGTCTTCTCTAACCTTTGCAGATCGGGGAAAACTCGGTCACATTCCTTACAGTCCTGGTTGCCATGGATCTCTCGGAGATCGCTCTCACTCTCGAGGTTTTGTTGCAAGTCCTCATCCACCATGGAGAAGGCCGAGTGAGGGGTGCTGCATGGGAACTTCTGGTGATCTGCTAGCTCAGCCTTGGATTCAAAGAGCTGGTCACAATCCTCGCACCGGTGCTGCCGTTCTTCTGTGGAGACAGTGCAAGGATTATTAGCTAGCACTGTGGGATCCTGAATTCATCATCACCAGAACCAGCTGCCTTACTGAGTTACACAAAACATAATCCATAGTTTGATTTTGGTGTGCGTGTATGTATATGTGTGTGTGTGTGTTAGAGAGAGAGAGAGAGAGAGAGAGAGAGACAGAGAGATAGAGAGACAGAGACAGACAGAGAGACAGAAACAGACAGACATACACAGAGAGACAGAGAGACAGAGACAGAGACAGACTGTATATACGGGAGTGGACTTACCCATACATGTGGACACATGTGGAGGTTGCTATCGTGTGTCTTCCTCTATTTCTACTCACTGTATTTTTTCTGAGACAGGGTCTCTCACTGAACCTAGACTCACTGTTTTGATACCCTAAGGATACTCCTGACTCTACCCCTCCATTTGATGGGGTTACCGATATGCACAGGCATGCTTGCTTTTCGATGGATGTCTGGGATTCAGACTTAGACCCAGAGAGCAAACACTTTACCCACTGAGTCATTTCCCAATCCTGAAAGTTTTGACCACCATTTCTCCAAGTCAAGTTGATGTGGGAATTAAAAATAATATATGTAAAGAACCCCATAAGACGTCTGGAAAAATAATGCATTTCTGGAGGCTACCATGTAATCTCCTCAAATGAAACTTAACACCTAAATCTGTGTAGGCTCTAAAAACAATGGAAGTCGTGGTTACCTTTCACTGATCATAATCTCAAGTTTCAAGCCAGTGCAGGAGTTATTCAGAACCCTTAACACTTAAGTATAAGAAAATGTAGGGCTGATTTTTACCCAAATTTTCAGACTATAGTACTAAGGCTTAGAGCAACTAAGTAGTCAGTTAGGTAAAAGACAAGTGGCTGGGTCAGAACTCAAACTCACTTCTTTTCCCTAAGCCAGAGGCATGTACACAGAGGCCCTGTCTAAGTTACAAGTATGCCCATCATTGTTAGTAAACCATCCATTACCCAGAATGGAGCACAAGATGTTTCCAGCACCCTTTGAGGTTAATTTATATTTCTCAGGGGCCAGCGATAATTGACGTGACTTTGTTAAATAGCAAACATGAATTTATAATTTAAATTGGTAAATAGGCAGTAATAGTTGAAAATACAATGAGCTTTATGAAGTTAGTTACAATGGGCCCTGTTCCTACTCTGTCTACTCAATAGCTGAGAGCTCACACAAAAGACCACAGGTATGGCCCAAGAGGTATTGTGTATAGCTCATGATGCTGAAAACATCCATAGTAACACCATGACACATAGGCTGTTTTGTAGACCTATAACCAAGGACGACGTTATTCTTCAGTTATTAATTGACTAACTGTTTGGGGGAAAACATTGTAATGGCCTATCAAGCTGCCATATGCTCTGCTAGAGAAGGTGCATGCAGGAGACCCTAAGGGACATGTGTGACTGCAATGCTATGACAAATGAACACCCAGGAGCAATGGGGAGCTACATAGCTCAGCTAAGTTGGAGAACCTGGTTTACAAAGGGCTTTCATGGGTACAACTCAGCCAGGTCAGATGGAAATGGTATGTACTGAGGATGGAGGTACTCACACACATGACTCACAGAGGAACGAGGCTGCAGTGAGGCATGCCGGCCTTATGGGAAGAAAGGAGGGAAGGGAAGGGACAGAAGGACATTGATGGTTGTGATGAGACGGGAATGGAACATCCCTGGGAGCTGGGAGCAGGGATATGTTCAGGTTTGCTTTGTAGAAGAATTACTCCATCTGCAGTGGGGAAGATCTAACAGGAAACCCACCAAGAGCCTGCTACCATAATTCACTGAGACATGGGTTTAGCTTAAATGAAACCAATAACAAGGGGACAATGGCAAAGGACCCAGCACCGTCTGACTGAGTGAAGTTACAAGGATAGGTGTGCTCTACAATCACCTCTGCCTTAGAGACAGAAATCTCAACAATAGCAACCAAAGGAACTTCTTCCTAAAGTTTATAACACTGTCTTATATATTCAAGATCTTGGCTCCTAATCTCAACTAGGAATACACAAAGAAACAAAACTTCCAGGCTTCAAAATGCATAGAAAAAGCTCAATATTAGACAGCAAAGATACTACCCTGGAGGCCAACTGTACGAGCTAGCCACATGGTCTTCCTAGATAATCTACTTTGCCTTGGCCTCAGTTTCTCAATCTGTGAAATTCCTCATTCAGGAATTTTAATCTGCATGTAAAAGGCTAAATAGAATAATATGTGCAAAATACATTATATCCCGTATGAAGAATGCATATGCTTTAAATTTATTTTGTCTAGAAGTAAAAAATCCCAGGAACCACTTAAACGTTCTAAGCCTTATCTGTCAGTATATGGTTATATGTCTGGGAACAGATATGCTACTTTGAAACAACACACAGCTAATAATGGGTCAAGGATGTTTTTGGCGTGGGGTTGGCGACAGCATAACCTCAGAGGCTACTCCTCAGGTATAACATACTTTTATTTTATTAGTTTTTAGAAACAGGGTCTCTCCCTGGCCTGGAACTCATTAGGCTGGCAAGACAGGCCAGCCAATGTCCCAAGGCCACATGTCTCCACCTCATAAGCACGGAAACTACCTACCACTACTCTTGGATGTTTTTAGATGGGCTCTGGAGAGCAAACTCAGGTCTTCAAGCTGGCAAGGTAAGCTATCTCTCTCACCCCAAGAATACTTCAAACAACGGTGTATTAAATGAGTGTCTTAAAACACTTAAGAATGGAATGATCATTTCTATTTGGGCCTGAAACATCTAGAACTCAATGACCATGTACAAGTGAAGCAGTGCACCAGAGGAGTCCTAGCTCACGCATTTTTCAGCATTAAGCATGCTGTTCTGACTAAGAAAGGTCACACTCCCCATTCAGGCTCAACATTCTGGGCCGAACAAAACCATATTATATTAGGAGACAGGAATGGAAAGGAAAAGAAAGAAAAAGAAAGAAAATGTTGTCTCAGCTCAATGACACACAGGCAATTAAGATTTTGCTCTCACAGAGACACTAAAAGAGACAGTAATAGAAATATACATGGAAGAGACAGTTGGTCATTTGAAGAAAGATCCAAGCCTGGCTACCTGTGATGACTCTCAAGAAGTAAAAGGTGAGACTGGAGAGATGTTCAGTGGTTCAAAGCACCTGATGCTCTTGCAGAGTATCAGAGCTCAATTTCTAGTATCAACACAGTGGCTCACAATCTCCTATCACTCAAGCTTATGGGATCTGATGCCCCCTTCTGGCTTTTGTGAACACTACATGTACATGGTGCACATACAAACATGCAGATAGAACATTCATGCACTAAACAAACAAACTCTTTAAAAGAGTGGAAGGCTTCTTACAGAGGGAATGGCGACCAAGCTTAAAGTGATGCTTTTGATCAAGTCTTCAAATTGTTCTTTATGTGTACTTCAGCTTAGACCTCAGCTAACCACTCTCCCCATCATTGGAGCCATGTGTCAACTTCAGAAAATACTCATTCTGAGATAACACATTTGTCAGAATGGCACTGTGCAGCTGAGGAAGTAACTGAAGAAGCCACGGGGGTGAAGGACCCTCTTGGGCAGGTTGCTGCTCTCAAAAGCACTGCACCAGGCGCTCAGCACTCACCATGGATGTCAGGCGCCATGGGCTCATGTGGGTCGTCTTCACTCTTCATGAACAGCAGGAGTTCTTCCCCAGGCGCAATGTCTGAGACTACTCGGTAGAATATCTTCAAAGAGCAGGCACAGGTGGCAGGAAAGACAGACATGAGCAAACATTAACAAAGGGCAGGATACACCAGGGCAGCTGTACATTTTCTCCCATTTTCATAAACATATTCCCTTTTATTTTTATTTTTTAATCAAAGGAAATGGTAATTTCTGTTTTATTAACTAAGAGAAAAAATAATCTCCTCGTTGGAAAAAAAAATCTCTCAAGGAGTTTACAAAACTGCTTCCAAATCCTAGCGAGTATACAAACTGTGTGGCAGTGCCCTAGCTAACCCTGAGAGGCCCCTGCTTAGCAGAGGATTCTTTCTCTACAAGACAAGAAAAAGGAGTGGCTGGTGGATCGCCGCAAACTGAACAGCTATGGTCTCTAGAGAACAGGATCATTTTGTTTCAAAACGCTACTTTCTGCTCCCACCAACGAGAAAGTTGAGCCCCTTCCTAGGCCCTGACCATGTACCCCAGCTCCTGATTGTAGCTCCAACATACAAGCGCTGTGCCTCATGTTCACTCTGTGATCTGGCTGCTGATTTGGGTGCTTATGCCCTGGCTTTCTCACTAAGTAAAGACAGGAAAGACTTAATAAATCTGCTACTACTGGGTTGGGGAAGCTGTGTAAAGAATCATAATCTGAAATTTCCAAGATCTGCCCGCCTTTCCAAAGAGCTCAGTGACAGAGAAGCCATGGCTTCCTGTGTGTTCAGGCACCAGGCTTTTATCATAAAGGACGCATTTGAGCACAAACATCTTCAAGATATGTATTTATTTTACCATTAGAATGCTGTTAATTATTCATCTTACTCTGAGGCTATTTATTAAATAATTCTATAATCAGATGGAAGTTTGGGGGGGGAAGAAAAGTGATACTGTACCTCAGAAATACTAAAAATTTTAACCCTATGAAACATCAGTGTGAATCAACCCTATGTCTTTTCTTGCAAGTTCATCTTGCTCATGGTAATCTGTATTCTGTTTTCCTGCTACCAAAGACTGCACCCCAACCCCATTATTCTGAACACCAGGGCAAATGTAGGAAAAAAAATAAAACCAATAGAGAAGACAAGCGCAACCAAGAGATAGAAAAAATAACCGAAAAATACCTAGACGCTACCGTTTGTTCATTTGAGACCAGCCTTGGACTGGCTCTGTGTACGCACACCAGGACTGTCTGATTGTTTCAAAGTGAGGAAATCTCTGTAAACAGGCTTATAAGATAAATGGAAATATTCCCCTATTTTTATATGTCACTATTTGTTTATCCCCTGAAAAGCTAAAGAGCTTACAGAGAAGTATGTGCCTCTTTCTTCCAGTAGGTGGCTCTAAACTCCAGTTGGTGGTGGTGGTGGGGTGTGTGTGTGAGTGTGTGTGAGTGTGTGTGTGTGTGTGTGTGAGTGAGTGTGTGTGTGTGTGTTTCTATTAAAAAAAAAAAAAAAGACCAGAGCACAGAATTGTGTGAAATTAATATATATATATTCCAACGTGGAATATTTTCTGCTTAGTTTCTCCCTTGTCAAAATGCAGCTCTTTTATTTATTTAGTAGTTAAGCTAGCTTAAGTTCCTTTATTAGGGCCATCAGGAAGAAATGCTGAACACTGCTGTAATACAACCCGAGATGCTTTTTTTTTTTTTTTTTTTTTTTTGTCTAAAAGTAACAGCTAGACTATCGTTGAACAGGCTCCTTCTTTTGCAGTTTCTATTTAAAAAGGAAACCCAAAGCAGAACATGGTCACCTTGTACCCAGAGCCTACCCATCACTCTCCTCTCTCTCTCTTGAGAGCCTCACAGGTAGGGGAGAGTCCTGCTCAAGAAGTTACCAGATTAAAATAATACCACTGTGCCTCTGTGCCTTTCTGCTTACACCTTCGAGTTAAACACGGGTAAGTACCTACTTCCTCCTTGGGTCCATTTCCCCTTAGAAAACAATGGGTTTCTCTCAACAGTTTGAATCACCTCTGTCCTGGCATCTCTTACACGTTTAACTTACTAGTTTCCTTTCCAGCAGCATGTTAACATTTGAATCGTGACACATTCGGACTTTTTGGTAGCTTCTCGGAAACAGTGAGGTTGAAAAGACAAAGCCCAGCAAGACGGTCAAAGAGCAGGAGTGTATTGGCTGAGGAACGCTTCCCAGACACACATGTCAGGCCACTTTAAGAAAGTATTATGATATCATGATTTCTTTCCAGTCCTCTATTAATCATGTCTCTTTTAATTCCATTTTAGATTTACTCAATCCAATGTGAGCAGTCCCAGGAACAAAAGAAAATGATGGATACACTGCAACTATATATTACGGAGACAATTCTCTTTGCCGGGACATAGATCACTCCTGTAATTACCCTTTAAGTGTCCAGATTGTCATGTGAAGAATATTGAGTGCATAAAATATAAAAGACGTGGAAGCGTGTTGACGTTGGCTTTATTTACTGGAGGTAAAAGGTGACATTCCAGGCCATGAAAGGCAAGGCAGAGCAGAGTGGGTTTTAACTTCAGGGTGTTCTTTTCTATTTTAACTGAATTTTTATGGTGCTCGTGAAACTGGGGTTTGAAAAGAACTGGCAAGCGCCAGTCATAATGAGGGCAAATTCTGGGCATGCTTCCCCATGCAGCAATAAGCATGTGCCCCGAAGCCCCACCCTCCACGCCCTCCAGGGTCCGGTCCTCCTCTCAAGGTGTTTCTGCTCCTGTGATCCTTGCTATTTGCCATTCCTTGGAATCTCAGAAGACCTGAATTCAATCTACATGATCCTGTTCTAATTCGAATGGCACCAAAGTATAATTTGAATACTTGAGCCCAGATATGCCTATGACAATAGAAATATATTAGCGAGCATTTGACATGGGAGAGAAGTCCTTTAATACAAAACGAAATGACTTTTCTTCCCCCCCCCCCAACTGAGTTACATGCGAAAATGATGGGAGACAGCCCTAAATGAACCTCCTCCTTCAGGAAATAGCACGTCTCTATTCTCAGGAACTGCTGTGACTCTCCTTTCGAGCTATAAAAACATCTTGTGGTAAATAAGAAACTGACAGCATCAGGAGTGGTGTGTGCAGATGCTTACCAATGTGGATGCTTACAGACACCCCACCTTTAAGATCAGGGCATCCCCAGAGACTTGGCTGTGTGGCAAGCCTATAAAACCTGTGTCATCTGAGTTATGCACGAGAAGAAAATACACTACTTTTCTGGGGTTTGTGCTGTGGAAAAATAGGAGTTGATTTGTCTGCTAAATTCCATAAAAGAGTTAACAGTTCTCCTTTCCCATTGTAGTTGTGTGGAAAAACTTAACCGGATCCAAAATTAAAATGTCCTGGGGTTTGTGATGAATTCAATACAAGTACAGAAATCTTAAGTATTCAGAAAGAAGTTTCAACCAATACAAAAGTTGTTGTTGTTCTCTCTCTCTCTCTCTCTCTCTCTCTCTCTGATAGAGACTATGCTGGAATGAAAGATAATCCCAGCACACAGTGGGAAGGCAGAAGAATGGCCCTTACAAGTAACATGGAAATCCTATTGTAACAATCATGCTATTGAATATTACAAACTCAACTGGGTTATTACCCATCTCAAACTCATTCGTCTCTTCTCGAATTCTAAATTTGATAGCTGGTTCTAAAATTCAGAAATAGGTGTTATGAACAAGACTTCATTTTCCATACAGTTAAACTTTTTCATAACATAAGATTTTAATTTTTCTAGCATCTGGATAGACTGGGTTTGGTTGTTTTTTTTTCCCTTTTCCAAAACTCTGAATTTCTATCTTCGTAAGCACGAATATCCTTGGATTTCTGGATTCTTCAACCTAAAACGATAAGTCTCTATAATGATTGTTTTACTAACTGACCTCGTCACAGTCTTTGACCAGCGGCATCATTGTCGTACCTCTCGCTAGCAAAATTCATGACTTTTCAAAAAGAATCCTTAATTGTTTATATAATTCAAAAACAAGATGAGAAAAAGCCAACACTGTTCTTCTTCATTATCAGTTACATTTATTGCTTAAGCATAAATATAGTATATTTGTAATGGGCATCACTTTCTGTAGATATAATAATTATAATAATTTATTTTAACCAAACTCTGAAACCAAATATGGATGAAAAAAAGAAAGTCCACTCAGGTAATTCAAGACAAAACAATGAATTTTGAAAAATAGTAGTGATATGGGCAGAAGTCAGAGTTGATCCTGAGAAATCAATTGTCACTCAGTATTACATATAATTAATTTTGTACTAAGACATATTATATATTTTACATGTGACATCTAATAAGCAATGCTCATATTTTCAATGAATTTAAAATTTTACATAAACCACTCACAATCTCATGTTATGTATGAATTGTTAATGCTTAATGACCAGATTAATTTTAATTGTGTTTGATATGGGTCATAATTAATTATATATTAAGTTACACACATTGGATATAAAAAAAATGAGAATTAACATTAATTAAGTACATGTCATTGGATGCTTAGTTCCTTCAGTTACTTAAGTTCAAGAAGACCAGACTACAGAGAGTAGAGACACTCAAAAGCATTCTGAGGAAAATTAATAGTCCACAGAAGACTCTCAGACCAATTGATTTTGTCAAGGCCTCTGTCCAACCAAATCTGCCATCAAAATAATGACATTTCCATTTGTACTCACGAAAGGTAAAACTGTATGTTCTTGTTCATTATTCTACAGAGGAGAAAACTGAAGAATCTTTTAGAACAGCTTTGCTGATAATCTGCTGCACTTGGGTCACCTCAAAGTGCTATGTTTGTACTATTGACTTAGAAGGTAAACCAGTGTCCAGTAGAAAACAAGAAAGAAAACAAACCATTTACTCTTTAAAAGATGAACAAGACCTCATTGTTATGGCTTTCCATTTATTCCCCCAGTCAAACACTGGAAGTTTTATTTATGCATAATGTGTGGTACTTGGCATGTCTAAAAATGGCAGAAGTGTGAATTATGAGCGACCTACAACCTATTCAGGAAGTTCTAGTAATTGAAATAATAGAGAAACGTACTCCCTGCAGAATCTATATGAAGAAACAACGTTTCTCAGACTATCGTTGTTTTTTTCCCTTTGAAGCTGTCAGCTGATTTCTCCTTCTTCCAACTCCCAATGTTTGGCTGGAGTGCTTTATTTTTCTATAGCATCATTCAAAGGACCATGCAGGAGCAGAGAAAGCCAAGTGGAATTTGTATGTTTGGAAGCAGCTGGGAGGGAGGCTGAGTGACAGTGTCCACGTCTGAACAGAGTCAACACTTGGTGGAAACATATCTGTCAGTCTTGGTGCTGCAGAGACGGCCTGAGTTCATAGACCATATGAGGGTACAGGTATGGGTATCGGAATAGATATAGATACAGATATCAATATAGATATAGATATTTGACCATCCTAGGAAACACAGCCTGGACCCTCATCTACCCCTAGCCATGTGCGAAACCCCAACTCAGAAAAGCTATGGTAAGGTCAAGCTTTTGATCTCTGCACAAAAAGGTCCTAATGTACATCCTGAGTCTAATTTTACTGAGATACAGAGAAGCATCTTTGGAAGACAAACATGGATGGCCAGGAAATTATCTCTTCCACAGAATGATAGCTTTCTCATGACTAAGCTTTGCCCCAGCCAAACGCCCTTTAGTTTCTCCAAACAGAAGGTGTTCTACATCTATCTTTACAGCCACAGAGAAATCAAGAACATTGAGGGGATTGGGATGGAAAGGGGTAATCTTGTGTCCCCAAGCTTGCCTGGCATATATGAAATCCTGAGGTCAATCTGTGTGCCAAAAGTAAACAATTGCGTGAATACACACACACATACACACACACACACACACACACACACACACACACATACACACGATTCCCTCTTTTTAAAACATTCAGTAGACAACATCACTGAGGTTTTTTCTTTTCTTCTGTACATTTCTAATTCATCATCAACGGTATGAGAAAACAGCCAAATACAATTCGGTGAATTAAAGAAGACAAAGTTGATTTTGGTTCTAGTTTCTATGAAATGAGAAATGTTGAAGAGTCACTTAGTGTACCTTTAGAGCTGTGTGCTCAGTGTAGAAGCCTTGCAGCATTATCTCAGCTGACTTCTCAGGATCTCCACCACAGGGCCCACAAGGAAGGTCCATGTATAAAGAAAGGCCTTTCTTTATATTGGCCATTTATTTTAGATTCTATGAAAAACCTCTTGATCATTCCAAGTCTTTTCTGAAGATTTGGCAAAAGTGCCACCATCTCATTACAAAGAAGCTAAAAATCTTCTCTCTGGGTGATGTACTGCCAAGCTGGAGACATTTCTCATGCCTTTGACCACCAAGTTCTCTTTGGTGGCTTGTGAAACATGCTGGTAGCTACTTTTCTGGCTTTGTACCAGAAAGAGCTAGAACATCCTGAGTGCACCATGTTTTGAGCTCTTCCTGAATGAAAGATGATGTCTACATGCAAACATCAATTATTAAAAACGTACATGTGATATAGCAGGTGACTGTTTCAACTTAAATACGGCATAATACTTCAGGTCACCCTTTTCAAGGCACAAGGTCTGTGAATCCTAGTGAAAAACCTCTATATGTGTTATGTCACCATCATGGCCACAGCGTTATATACAGGGAAGGAGGTGGGATTGTTTTTCTCATGCAAATATCAAATGGCAAGCTATGTCTGAGGCAGTTTCATCTTAGGGTAAAGGAAGTAACTTATCAGGCAGATAGCATCCCCCAGAGTCAGCACGCAGGCTGCACTCAAAGCTGGTCCTACATACTGCCAGCTGGCATTCATCTTCAAACAGCAGAGCACAACTTTGGTGTAAAAGTAGGACTTGACTTAAAAGCAAAGCAAAGCAAATGCCCAAAGCCAATAATAACTTTAACATCAAAAGAAAGCATAGAGAACGCGGACAGAAATCCTTGTAGTGGACGAGAAATTAACAAATTACCTGACGGTGGAGGGAAACATATTCTACAAAGTGGGGGTAGCTGAGGAAGCTCCCCTTTCTCGGCGCTCTTTGCCTCATTGTTTTTGCACCGTGTATATTAGGAGAATGTGGAGGGAAAGTGGATTTTTCCCCTCCTCAGTGAAAGGCCAAAGAAAATAAGTTAATAATTGAGCCCATAATAAGCTTGCAATAACAACACTGTTCTAGTGTCAGGCAGTCCGATAGCATCACTCATATGAACCTGAGCAGAGTGGAAGCGGGTGTGCCAAATCAACCATGATCGTCCTGGAAGCAGTTAAAAGTTTATAAGGTAAAGCACAAATGAGAACAATGCCCATTCCAACTGAAAACACTGCAGAGTCTTGCTGCCATTCATTAACCGCCAGGGAGCTGGCAGGATCTCCTAAGTAAATTCTGACTTTGTATTCTTTGTGGAGCACACATTCTTCTCTATCGTTGCTTCAGAATGGACAACGGGCATTGGGTAATCTCTTATCGACGTGTTTCTTTGAATTCAGAGGCAACAGTAGACTTCTCGAATTCTACTCACTAAATACCAGCTGTCAGGAGCCAGTTTAAAAATGAAAGTACTTATCACTTTGTGTAAATGACAAGGTTAACAATACCTTGGATGTCTGAGGGCTTTCCTACATTTGAGGACCATGTGATTCGAATGACTATGTTCCTTTCCATGATACAGAATCCTAATACACACACACACACACACACACACACACACACACACACAAAACATCCTATAGAATATGCCCAGGTCATTCTGGTCACCATAACAGAAAGATTGGCTTGGCTTTCATCTGAAAGGTCAACTTATTTGAACTGAGCTTTAATGGCCTCCCTCAAGATAATTCAAAGAGTCTTAGTCTAAAGGGCTTCAGGGTAAAAAAAGAAGTACACAAAACTTGTGACTATATTCAATGATGATAAGAAAAGCATTGCTTGTGGACAACAGATACCCTGGAGGTAGGCTGGCCTTTGGTTTTAGGTAAAGAATATAGAAAGGTAAGCTTAAGAAGAGATTTATCAAGGATGGAGAGAGATACAAAGGTAAGATGAGACCAAATCTAAAGAAATGTGCGACATCTTCCAATCAGACTGGTTTGTAAAGGGGAACTATGTAAGACTTCAAAAGAAAGGTATAATAATAATAATAATAATAATAATAATAATAATAATAATAATAATATCAAGAAAATGTAAAAGTCTGAGTAAATCATTTAGATGTCAGGACTATTTGACTTTAACTCTGTGGGGATGGGTGCTCCTGGATGTAAAGGAAATCTCTGAATAATTGATAAAGCTCTTTCAGGTATCCTTTCTGTGTTTGGTCCTCCTGAGGACTGAGCTTGGGACAACTTCCAGTATCCAACTTGGCTCCTGCCTTTGCCCCTGCCCCGCCCAGAACCAGTGGCTGTTCCTGTAAGCCACCCAAGCTCTCTAATGTGTCTACACATTGTCTGTCACTGTGAAAACTTCCCAGCTCGATGCTGGGTGTAAGCAGGGAAGCTATGTGCTGGTGAACACAAACTTTAAGAAACATGGGAAAACAATCTAGATACCATGAGTCAGGAAGCTTGGATGTTTGAATGGTCGTGGTAGTCTCTGGGTTGGCTGTGATTGGTGTCTTACTCCCCTAGTGGTTTTGGTGTGGCCGTCCTTTATAAAGATAAATTACTACAGTTAACTCTGTATTTTCAGTTGGAGAACACACCATCAGTCAGACTTGCAGCTACTTAGAAAGTATGTTTTAGCAGCAATGCCAGCACATCCAGAATTCCCATCCTCTCAAACATCACAGCAATAACTTTGAGACTGTGAAATAAGAAGGACACCTAAAATTGTAAGACCTGAGTCTCTCTAGGCAACAGTGTCAAAAGACACTGTCCTTTAAAGCCCATTCTGGTATGAAAATATCTGAAAGTAAAACACACACACACACACACACACACACACACACACACACACACACCTGAATCTGTTAAAAAGTTTAAATCAAGGAAAATCACTCAGGATAAAGTGCTTATGGAAATGTAGGGGAAAATGGTTGATTGTGTGGTCCCTGTTTCTATTTTACGACATACATCAGATTACATTCATTATTAGTATTACTCAAAAAACAAAATCCACCAATCAAATAAGGCAACATGGGTTTTATCCAGGTTACATGTTTTGACAGCTTCCTACTCTCAAGCAATTTCAGCATCATAGCATGCATATTTACTTTCTTTGGTAGATCTTCTCCTTCTATATAAGTATGAAGCTGATTTAAATCCATTAAATTTTAACTTAAACATTAGAAAGTTTTTGAACATACATATTCTCCAAAATAGACTTAATATACACACTCTTCATTTGTTCAGGGTAATCATTACCTTTGTTTGCTGGGTTACCTAAAGAGCACCAGAACTAGATCAGAGCTAAAAGGTTTACCTGCAATTCTTTAAGAGCCCCCAATATTTACCTATTTTGCCATCAAAATTCTTTTAATAACTTTAAATCCTTCTAAGAATTAGAGCAAAGAGGCGCGTTTTTATGATTTATTCTAGAATATTACAGGTTTGTGCCGTGTAGGTATAGCTTACATCACTAAACAGTCAGTCCCCTGTGCAGGGCTTCTCTTGATGTCTTGGTAGTCAATGAGCGTGTTGATGATGTGAGGAACTATGTCTATTCATCATTTGGCAGCCCCTACCATGGAAAAGAGGATGCAGAGACAGACCTGGAGGGTCTCTGTGGTCAGCTCTGTATCACTGCACCTGGTCTAACATCACATTTTAAAGCTGTCCAGAGATGTCCACCTAAATTGTCTTCCTGGAACTGCTTATGAGCTTATGTGTGAACATGCTTATAATATACATAGGAATACTATCAAGGTGCGTGTTCCCTTTTGTTCTGTTATCTGGGCTAAGTATAATGCTCTACAGAGCCATGCCTATCACACACAAGTGTCTCTTACCTTTGACTTTCTCTCCTGTTTATGGGTGAGCCTACTTGACCATGAAATATCAATTTCACGATTGTGTTATTTGATATACACTCGCTGTGTTGCCATCTTAATTTTGGCTTGTGTACTATA
Organism: Rhynchomys soricoides; assembly: GCA_019843965.1. Lineage (NCBI taxonomy): Eukaryota > Metazoa > Chordata > Mammalia > Rodentia > Muridae > Rhynchomys > Rhynchomys soricoides. The sequence goes on from JADRCH010000012.1 coordinate 5,593,556, forward strand.
GAAGTTTAGAATAAATAGTTCTACGTAATGATAAATATGAATCTAATATTGGTGTTCTGTGTCTCCATTACTTTGGCTGCTTCTTCAGTTAAAACCAGTAAACATGCTGCTCTTGAGAGAAGATGAATGCATTTTCTTTGGAAACAATGCCTATACAATGTGTACTTTCAAACTCATTGGAACAGTTACAAGTGACAACTGCAATGAGTGACTTTATTCCTACGTAGTCAGGAACCACAGGATTTTTTTTTTTTTCAATGCGATCAAGCTTTGCAAGAAGAGTTTATCATAAAACATAAAAGTTAAATACAAAATTGGCTACAAGTGGCCTTGTGTTTGCTACAAGTAGCATTCTCAAACCATCTTCTCGCTGACTACACAACAGCTTTAGATAAATGCCGAAATATGTCCAATTTTTAGTAATATGAACAGCAACTAGCCATGAGGTATTTATAATTATATTGATTCACCTTAAAGGTATCTTTTGAGGTCCTACGCTTTCCTCACTAGAAAACACAGCACAAACACTATCCCCTTAGAACGCCTATCTGTTCCCCACACTTATAAACAGTAGGTGCTCAAAAGATATTTGCTGCTGCTGGTGACAATAACTCCTAAGACAGACTTGGGATATGTTCTGCTCAAAATCAATAACTAATTTAATAATCTTTTCGTTTGTCAATACCACTTTGTTCTCTTACAGCAAAGGGAAAACCCAATTGATTAGTTTATTATTTTTGATTATGCTGACGATTTAAGTGACTCCTATTTAAACATAATTTTACAACTCACTACCTCATGTTTCGTTTAGCCAGTAAAAATTATCTGAGAGCTGGTGAGATGCCAAAGAATAATCTCCTAATGATGACTGAGACTCTTGAGCTTATGATGCTAGACAGCTTTCAGTTGGAACCAGCTAATTTAAACTTTCCTTTTCCTGGTGTCGTGGGCTGCCAGGCAACTGTTTCAGCATAGTCTTGGAAACGTATATAAGTCACCATGGGGTTAAAAGAACTACATTATTGTAATACAATTAAATTTTAACCCAGTGATGTTTGTAAAAAAAAAAAAAAAATCAACTGGATGAAGTTCCTGTTTTGTAGGTGCTCTCAAACAAAGTTACGAGACTCATAATTCTATTAACTGTAAAATTAGTTTCATGATGATATTATGGTTTTTATTTCATAATTCCTTTTCTTAAAGTCAGTCTCATTGCTTGATCATCCATAAAGTCACAAAAGTCTCTAATAGCGAAAACTTTAAACTTATACATGAGAGAAAAGTATTTTGATTGTTCAAGAGTAAAAATTCTCACTTGATTATGTTGACTTAGGAAATTAATTATAATTATACATTTTATAATGCATAATTGGTTAAGTCTGCATCAATAACATGCATATACATCTGCCTACTATTTCAAATAAAGCTATAGCTATTCATGTATCATTTACAAATTCTGCATAAATTCTCAACTTGTTTTAGCTTCTATGCATCCTGTGAACATATCCAAAGGGGTAATAAAGAATAAGAAGACTAACAATATCAAAAAATAACTTCGTTTCTAAATCACTCGGTCATATTACAATAACTACAGTATTTATTAAGATGCTAAGACAACGTGAATAATCACTCAAAGAAAACATCCGTGAAGACAAGCAGAGCTGAAAATGTCTTAGTTCTGCATCTTGTACTTGTGTGTTACCTTCTGCCGTATCAACAAACAGGCCACATGGGTCTGCTGCAGCTCCCTGTTATTTTGATTCTTCAGGCTTCGCTGATACATTAGTGCTCCCAAAGAAAGACAAGAAAATCTTTACAACATACCTGATCATTTATCTGGCATGCAACAAGGTTGTGCTGATCGCAGCAGCCAGCGAATCTGATGTACTTGAGCCAGCTTCCTACATCTGGTTGACTGGCATCTATGCAGTACTTCACATTGCAAGACTCATCTAAGATCTGGGAGGAAGAAGAAGAGAACAATAAACTGCCATATCGGTCCATTGAAGCAAGTAGTCGGTTCCTTAAAATAGTTCATTGACATGCATATTCTCCCTTTGAATCTTTACAAGAGGGTCAGGCAGCACGCATGTTATTAAAGGAGACATAAGTTATGCTGCATTTACAAAAGGTAGAGAGCAGTGGTAACAGTACACACACACACACACACACACACACACACACACAGATTAATTGGTTTCAAAATAAGCTTGCTTCTTTATTATCCGTGAAAAAAACTCATTGACTTAACTTTATTCATTGTGTTTTTCCAGAAAAGTCATATAGAACAGCATGTAGAACATAATATTTCTAAACTAAACTATTCAACATTTAGGTATGGATAATTTAACTGTCAATACTGTAGCTCTGTATAGCCTCTTCATCTGAATGAGGGATTATATATTTTCTGTCATTTTGATTCAATTAAAAACTTTCATACAGCTATTATTAAATTTCTTTTATTAGTTTGTATTATCCCCACCATAAAATTACACTCTTAGTGAAAGGATTGTCTCATAGATGCTTCTAACCAAAGTAGAGCAAATGAAATTTATATAAATATACACGTATATGCAAAGTACAACCTAAGGTTTAGTCAACCAACACCAATACATGCTTACAAGTCATGTACAGCAAACAAAGTAACAAAGTGCTTTACAGGTGAGTACAAAATTGATAGATATCATCACACGTTGCCAATATTACCTTTTGGCAATGTTTTATCATTATAGGAGATTTGTGTTTGACCTATTCTAAATGTTAATATGACTCAGGACACTTAGGAAAGCTAAAGGGAGACAGGAAGCTCTTCATTTTAAGGTTTTATATACGCAAATCAAGCCTTTTCTGAATCATTAACCTCAATAACTCAATATTAAAAGCTATGGAGTCATTGACCTCATGGTGGAGAGCTAGGGGCTGGTAATGAATGCTATGTCAGTCAGTTAATGCAAACTGTGAGGACGCTTTCTGCTCCAGACTAAACAGCATACTCTAGAACAAGTACTAATGACTTAAATAACCCTTGAACTCTGTTCCTGCTATACCTGCCTGGAAGTTAACATGAAACCCTTGTCTATACGGACAGAAAGCAGTTTTACATAGAATGACAATAACTATCCACTTGCAGATTCAAGTCGTTAGCTCGCCATAAACTTCAAGAACTCAGTTCTGAGCTGTCTAGTCTAAAGCACTATGAATAAGCCCTTGACCATGAGGCCCTGGAAGGGCAGTACGTCGTCCCAGGACTTTAAAAAGAAAAATGATAAGGGAAGAGAAAGACAATAATTGCTCCCTCCCCTCCTTCCATCTCTCCACACTGAGAGTTAAATACCCTTTCTATGGAAGATGAATTTTAAAATGTGTTACTTATAAAATTACAAGCATTAAGACGTTTCTTCAGTTCTCAAGGGTGAGTAATACAAATGACACTGAGATTTCTCCCCTTTCCAGAAATAGAAAGAGTGAATAATTAGCACAGATTTTAAAGTTTTTTTTTTCTTTCTTAGGTGGGATTGTTGTTTTGTTTGTAAATTTATTCTGATTTGGGGTGTGTTGTTTGTTTTCTTGACTAAGAAGAAAAGGGGTGGAGAGGCATGTCAACTGACACACCAGAGAAATATTTAATAAAGGAAATTGGTGAAGCCGCTGAAATCCTACACTGGTCTCATCTCACGCTGCAGAAAGATGTGGAAAACTTGTTAATTTCAAAGTCAAGAATCTTCTATCCGCTCGCTCACTTTCAAGTAGAGGTAGGGAATTAAAGATTACATACTGTGCACATAAAATTATAGGTGTAATTTTATTTCGTGTTAACATCCCTGCTGCTGCCACTGTCAACAGGGAGGCTGATTAAAAAAACTCATTTCCAAAGAATGTCTCTCGATCTCTCTCTTTTTTTTTACATAATGTTACACGTTTATTCAAAGGTTTCATCAACATACTGATTCCTTGCTTTCCTTATTCCTGCCCCAGGGCTGCCTGACTGTCTTCGCTCCTGGCAAGTTATCCACTTTTGATTTGCTACCCAGACTTCATGTGTGTCCAAATGTCTCAATCACCTCAGAAATCTGAATAAGATAAACAGCGCATCTTCTCCAGCTAACACAGTCCTGCCTTTTCAAAAGCTGTTAGGCTTCAAAACAACACTAATGATTTCTTTAGGTAGACTTGAGAGAAAGGCCCTTTCAAAAAAATAAAATAAATAAATACCCAAACGAAAAGGGGGAAAAAATCCCAGCCTGTAAGCCAAAAGTCTGAATGTGACTTTCTCAAGGCAACACACGCTGTTGGCCAGTGAAGCTGTTACTTGGCAAGGTGGGACTCCGCCGAAAGCCACTTCCAAAGTCGCTTGGCTGGTGCCAGGAATTCTGATTTTTGGCAACCCCACCTTCTGCGTCCCCGAACCTGACCGACAGAACGTGGGAGGGAGGGGAAGGAGGACGCGCGAGAGCCGAGAATGCGGCAGCCAGCCGGGCTGACCCACCCGAGGCGGCGGAGCCCTGGCGACCAGGGACGCTCCGGGGACACGGGGACCTCAGTGCAAACCCGGGACGCAGACGTTGTCCCCAGCGACACCCTGCCCACAGCCAAGACTTTTTAAAGTGAGTTCGCTTACCTTCTGATTTCTACGGCCTCAACTCAGCAATCAAAAGCAATCACCGCAGAATTAAACAAAAATAAAATCAGCAGCCGCCCGGTACTCGAGTTGGAAAATCTTTTCAAAGAACACCCGCCAACATTTCGAGATATTAAAAAAGAAAAAAAAATGTTTTTTTTAAATAAAAGCCTCGTGTCTCGATTTCCAAACGGGTGTCTGATAAGTTTGTCGTTCCCTGGGAGCTGATCGCCAGGACCACGCGTTTCGGATTTATTGTCCGCCAACAGTGTTTTAAGACCAGAACTGAGCCGGGTTTGGTGTATTTGGGTTTATCCCCCTTCCTAAACGAGCTCGCAGCTATTCCTTCTGGTCTCACTACCTCCCTCTTTCCTCACTTTCTCTTGCTCTTATCAGCCCGATGTGTAATGAAAGTTATCTGAAACCTACTAAAACTTCTCCCACTCCTCTCTCGCAGCTCCAGGGGCAAGACCGGCAGGAGGAAAGTGTGCGAAGGTAGGGGGCCTGCCAGGCCAGGACGGCCCCCCAGATCCTCCCAGAGCCTTCTCGGGGCCAGACCCTCACCCGCTCGTCCCCTTTAGCCACTCCGCGCCCAGCCGCAGGGTTTCTATTTCATGAACTGTCTCTTTAAAGGGGATCTGCTCGGCCATCCAGAAAGAAACCGGGGCGAGGGAGAAAGGGAGCTATCTCCAGAGTGGTCGGAAGCCAGACGACGGGCTCCTCTTTCAGTAAATTTTTAAAGTGACAGCAGCCTCCTCTGGCGGGAGAGGTCACAAAAAGGTCGCCAAGACCCAAGTCCTATAGGGACAGACTGATTATAGATGCACCGTCCCCTGAAACATGTAGATTTCTGCGGATAAACAACCAATGGGGAGATTTCTCCAGGCAGGATTTGTTTCCCCAGGGAAATCTCTTTGGTTTTGATGTCCTGAGTACAAGGATGTGTGTGTGTGTGTGTGTGTGTGTGTGTGTGTGTGTGTGTGTGAGAGAGAGAGAGAGAGAGAGAGAGAGAGAGAGAGAGAGAGAGAGAGAGCACGAGCGCTCGCGAGTTGGGTGGGGGAAGGGAAGGATAGGTGGGGGATCACTTTCAGGGGTGTGAGTGTGCCTCCCCAGGCAGGCTGGTAAGGGCCAGGGTAACTCTTAAGATAAAGAGATACTGGCTCACTCTAAAAGACTCAACACAACAGTTTCAAGAGTGAAAACTGACAGACATTTCCAGTTTTCAGTTAAGCATATTTTAAAATAAATTTTAATTGAAGTTTGTACTTAAATTTATTCTCTTCACTTTTATAGTTAGGTCCCCAGAAATGTGTACATTTTAAAAATTCTCACCCCCCCCCACACACAAAAGAACAAATCTTAAAGTCTAAAACATTTTTTGCATATCTCTCTCCCAATGGATTGTAGTAGATTGAGAATCTTTGCTAAGTTATTCAAAAGATCACAACTGCCCCAGAGTCGAGTTATGCAAGTGTGAGTTATTTAGTGATTCATATTTTATACATTAGGTAACTTTATAATAATTTTGGACACTTTCTATCAATACAATGAAGAGATGACATTGGGTGAACGAATTTGGATAATGGATGACAAAATGTAAGAGTCCACGTGTTTATATGCAGACAAATTTAGATTAATTTTCTTAAACCCACCGTTTAATTAGAAATAAATGCTTCTGATGAGAAAACCCCATTCATGAAAGCAAATAGATAGATCCAGCTCACCCACCCACCAAGAGAAGACAGAGAACTCGCCCCCCCAAACCCCCCCTCCCGCTAGGTAAGAGCTAAATCCCCAACCCTCAGATCCAATTTATTCCCAACTCAACAGTGGAAAATTTAGTAAAATGCCTAGGTCCAGGGGCAGCTACCTAGGATGGGTGGGGCCAGTCTGCAGGCTTAGAATGTGAACTGACCTTAAACTTTTATTCATGACGCAGGTCTCTTAGTAGCACCCACTTTTTGTTCTCTTCAAGTGCAAGTTAATGTGAAAAATCTGGTAGATCTTTATTTTCCCCAAAATGCCGATTGAAAAACAAAAATAATGTCAGAAGACAAGGAAGTGGGTGAGAGTAAATGACAAGAGGTGGTGACTAATTCAGTTTGGTGGCCTGTTATCTGTGACATTGAACTGTTATTTCAGATAATGGCCATTGTTTGAGAAAGAGAAAAAAATCTCACAGCAGTGGTAGGTAAGACAGGAAAAGAATCCTTTGTAAATAACCTAAGCATTAAGATATTCCCATAGAGCCCTGCCTGAGAATCGTGAGGGGTCTGGGCTTCCCTGAATTGAATGTAGGTCCTTCCTCGACTTGCCCATTGTTGAAGTGCTTTTTTTTTTTTTTTTTTTTCAATTTAGCCATAAATTGGACTAGCTGGAGCTATGAGCTGCTCTATTTTCTTCCTGTCAGGATGAGAGATTTGTTTTATGATGCATTGTGTATTAAATACAAGTAATCTGGGGAACTGACTGCTTCAGACACTTCAGTTTGATCAGGGGTCTGGGTGCTCAGAGCCCCAAACCATTTCCAGCCGCTACCCCACCCTGCCCTGGCTTTGCAGCACCCACTGCTTTTTCAAAGCTCCTCAGAAAAGAAGGAAACGTTGGTGGCGAGATAAAGGTCCTGGGAAATCAGTGACAGATCCCGACTAAATTCACATTTCAGGAAAAGAAAAAAGAAAGAAAGAAAGAAAGAAACCTCAAAGGTTTTTATCCCCTTATATTAGCTTTGGTGTGGGAGGCGGGGCGACAGGTCTGGATGGGATTCTTGCAGGTACTGCTGGAAGCCGGTAGGTGGCGATATATCCCGAAATAAAGTATAATGCCTGCAGGCTCAGCAACCTAGGTGAACCCACCAGGATCTGACAGCCTGGTTGCAGCCTCCAAGTCACACATGCACAGGCCCTGGGACACTGCCTGAGTGGAGGATGCTCCTACCCCTGAGATTTCCATCTCCAAACACAGCCTTAATTTCCTCCCTAAGACCCTGGGAGATGTGGCCAGAGACAGGGAGGATCCATTCTAACATTACCACTATCGATTTAATATTTGTCTCTTATTAAATAGTATAACTATTGATGTCGGGATTATCACTCTTGCACAACAAATAAACTGTAAGAAAGACTACAAAGCATCATCACCATCACAAGGATCTGAGCAAAGAAAGGGAAACAGTAGCTTCCTGATCCCCCACCCCCACCCCCTCCCACACTCGGTCTCTTTTTGCTTATAAAGCAGTAACTTCACATGAAGACAACCGTCCTGCTTTGTCTTCACATAACTTGAAATTTAGAGAAAGAGCCCCATAACCCAAGTGACGAGTGCCTCCATCCCAACATGTTGTCTTTCCAGTAGTAACCCATTAGGAGATTTACCCCCTCAGAAGAAAAGCAGGCCCAGACAAGGGTAGAGGGCAGGGTTTAGCATGGAGTATGCTTTGCTTCCCTGTAAGCTTGCTTCCGCTAGGAGCTTTCTAGAACAATAAATAAATACAAGGAGCCAAATACCACCACCAACTCCCTTTACTCTTTGGATTTTTAGAGAAATCTCTTTACAGTAGTTACCAGCTAGCTACAAATTAAGTCACTACAAAGCTGCTTTCTGCTCTGCAGTAATCAGGAACACTCGTGTTCTGCAGAGCTTAGCAGCGCCCTTGCAATGGACTATTAGAAATAATAGTTTTACCTTAATCTCAAACCATAATTATTGCAAGCATGTATCAGAAAAGATGATCTAACTATGGGGGGGGAGGGGGTATGGGAAGCAGGGGACATCTTTCAATGTATGGCTTTGAGAACGCAGGAAACAGAGTAGCTGATCAGATGGGTTTTTGTTTTTTTTGGTTTTTTTTTTTTTTTTTTTGGTTTATCGAGTCAGGGTTTCTCTGTGTAGCCCTGGCTGTCCTGGAACTCACGCTGTAGACCAGGCTGGCCTCGAACTCAGAAATCTGCCTGCCTCTGCCTCCCGAGTGCTGGGATTAAAGGTGTGCGCCACCACTGCCCAGCAGAATTTTCGTAAAGAAGCATACTTTTAAACCCTTTTCAGTAGTAGTCATGGCATACTTTGTTTCTTTATTGCTCTTAATTGTTGTTTACCAAGAAGAGGACATTGGGAAATGTGCTGTTTGAGCGGAGTGGGTAGATTTTCTAGGAGTTGGAAAGATCTCACAATGGTTGATGGCCGGGCTGGGGTGGGAGGGGTTAATGTGTTTTCTTCCTGGTTTGAAATGGGTATAAAACACTCCTAGGTCCTTTCTCTTCCTCCCCAGGCTGCAAGGACTGCAGAATCTTTAAAAGGCTCAAAGATTTGCAATAAGGCCATGGGTTCTGCCTTCATTGTGTAACTGTTTATTTAAAATAAGTCAATATATTAGTTAAAGCGGTAATAAGTTAGTGCTCCAGTATTCAAGTGATTCCCACAGGACTGTAAACCGATGCCTCTTTTAAGCCTTAAACTTCATGGTGTCCCAGAAGTAAGAGTCCAGCTAATGGAGGCCCTATGGGCATGGTACATGCCAGCACATCATTAAAGGAAAGAAAAGCAGTCCACCAAAAGCCAGATGAAATGACTGCACTGTCCACTTTTAATGGCTTCCTGTGGACAAACGGCCTTGTAACACTCTGCAGAGGACGGTATTTAAAAACAAGACAACTTGCTGGCAGTTTTCAATACCATAAAGTTAATAAAGTAGGTTCCCATTCACCCGGACATTATGTTTTAAGTTTACAGAGGAAGGTCTTTATAACCTCAGCCTGACTACAGTCACTTTAATTCTGCAGCTCTGGCTTCTTGGGGTGGCTAAGCAGCCATTGAACTCCAAGCCTGATTTTTCTTCTTCTTCTAACACCAAGCAAATGTAGGGGGTTTTTTTTGGTGGTGTGTGGGGGGGGGCATTTCACATGCAGTCTCTCACTCACAGACTATCCTTGAAATCCTGCTTCATACGGTTCATGTTGGGAAGCATGAAATAATTTGAGAAATTGACATTTGGCTGAACAATAACTGCTTGCTAATTAAATTAGCTTTGCGTATAGATATTGACGTGTGTTTAAAAAGAAAATCAATGCTTTCTTTTCCATGGCATGTGGGAAGTGGTCAGACTTTCACCTAAGCTTAAGTGAGACACAGGTAAGAAAAATTTCTGGACGTCTTTGGGACTCAAGTGATGTCTCACTGATTCCTCTACAGATACATTACCCAATTTCCCTTCCTTCTGACCCCTCCAAATTCTAACCACCTATCACCTCTTTTAAATCTTTTCATTCCGTGAGAAGATTTGAATAAAATACAATGCTCAGGTGCAGAAACTAGATCAGAAAGCCAAGGGATCAAATGTGACCAATGTTCCATTTAACTTTCTTTAAACTGCTTAATCAGGGAAGTATGTCACAAACTTGAACTTGAATTCTGGGATGCTGGTAGGCAGACTTGCAAAACACCAAGCTATAGGCAGACACAAAGGCTCTGAACCCCCAGAGCATCTTGACAGCACTGTACCCCAGAGAGATACGAGGTCATTTCTGAGGGACTCTGCCTTTCTTCCTATGTATTTATTTATTTATTTATTTTTCCTCTTCTTAAGTTGATCAATACAGTGCTGCAGAAAGGAGAAAAGAAGAGAAGAGAGAAGGAAGGAAAAGAGGGAAGAAAGACAAACAGAAAGGAAATTAAAGGTTAAAAATAAAAAAGGTAAATAAAAAATCTCCCTTGGTCTGGAAACAGGCCCCACTGAAAGCATGTTAATCTCCGCCTCAGTAATTTGGTTCTCCAGGAGAAGACAGAAGCCCTGCTGCTGTGCCCTGCACTTCATAAATCACATCTTTATGTGGACAAGGTCAGGGCACCTAACAGCTCAGACATGGGTCTTTGCAGTGGCTGGAGGATTCAGGCGTGTTTACTCTCCCGCTCGGCTCTCGGAGGAGTCACCCAGCACGCTTCTAGTTACTTTTGATTATTTCCATTTGCAGGGGTCAGTCTGGATTGCCAGGACCGCTGGAGGGGTGACTTCCTACGCATCTTGATGTCTTTGTAGGACACCACTGTGCGCATTCAGAAGTAGCGCCACATTACTGTCCCTACAATGTGAAGTCCTCCATAAGTCTATGATGCCAAGTTACCCCCAAGGCTCCTATTACCTCTAATTAACCCCATAGCCACCAGCCCTATCTGATTGGTTTTTCCCAATACAGCACCCAACTTTAACACCTGAGTATGTTTTAGGATGTCTGGACAGAACACAATCAATTTCTCTGCTTCGATTGTTAAACATATTTAGTAATGAATAGCAACTATTCTGAAACTAAGATAAAATACTTTGCTGAAACAACAGCCCAAGTGAATAAATTATTGTTCTCAAAGATTTATTTCCCAAACTACCAACTACAGCTGCCATATTTAAAATATTTGCGTTGGCTATTTTGATCTATTTCCTGAGCCATTATGCTGAGTGGCTAAGGCATCACAACAAAAGGGCTTCATTTAAAGTTTCAGTGAAAACCTTTATGATAAATAAGCAGTTTAATAAAATACAGCAAAACGGTAGAGGAGCACAAAAATAGCATTATTTTTCTCTCGTATGATTGTCTGGTGCTTTTAATGTGAACACACTGGAGAGAAAAAAAGATGAACAAATATATATTCACAAGACTAATAAGAAACAAAGAGTCACAAAACACACAACATACACCTGTGCCAACAAGACAAAGGGCATCTTTTATATCACCAAGGACATTAAATAACCATCTTCAGTTTCTAGAAAAAACTAACCACGGTCATTCTCAAACACCCAGATCTTTCTTTCGCTTCTTTCTCTTTTGGAACAGAACTAAAGCAGTAAATGTGTTTGGAACTCACCTCAACTCTGCACGGATTGGATTTATTTTTCATTATTTTATTCATTTTAATTAATTCAGCCTTTCAAGACAGTGTTCAGCACAGTGTGCAATAACTCCAGGGTCGACGTCCTCCCCAGGGGTTTAGGAGCTACTCAAAAGTGCTTTCAGCCTCCTAATCTTGTGGAGAAAGTATGTTGGAAGGCATGCCTCGCCCCCACTCCTCCTGTGTACCTTTGGGTAAGTCACTTAACCTTTGAGTTGATTTCCATGCAAGTTTCATAAGATCAGCACAATGAGAGTGTTGGGAAAAATCCATTGGGTAATGTGAGCGTGAGGGGCTCTGACTCCATGGGAACAGGTCAAAATAAGTCAGTTGCTCTGTGTCTGTATACCAAACTAGAGTAAACACGTGTGTATGCACAACTCGGAAGCTAGTCGAGCCTGCGAGCGTGACTATATATATATATTTTTTTTTTTTTTTTTAATCCTTTGTTCCATTCCAATGTCAGTTGCCCTGATTCTTATCCTGACCTTGAAAGAGGAGAATTTTAACAATTTGGGTTTTTTTCTTTCTCAAGTTGTGCTTCCCAAGAAGATGTCTGTCCATGTCTGGCATGCCCTGAGCTCCTCCATTCCCACCCACTGTGTCCTCTGCTAATCAGCAAGAGAGCCTCATAAACAAAGGTGAACGGGGACCTAAAGAGGTGCGCTCAAGCATGCATACACACACACACACACACACACACACACACACGCACACAGAGGCACGCACACACACAGGCACACACACACACAGGCACACACACAGGCACACACATATACACACAGGCACAAACACACAGGCACACACACACACACACACTCACACACACACCACGCCCACCCTCAAATCAGAAAAGACACACATTACAAGGTCCTCTGGTAGGCTTCAGATGCCAGGAAGATGGGAATTAGGTATAATTGACCCCTTATTGCCTAGGGTTTAGGCTGAAACAAGTATTAAAGAGGTATTTGCTGAGCGGATGCATGCTCCGGCTCAGTGAGCCTGAGTGACGAGACTTTAGGATGCCTGGGACCATCAGTCTGAGTTACAGACTGTAAAGGTCTGGTCACAGATTTTCAGCTTCCAACACACCCTTTACTCATTTCCGTGCCTTGTATTGTCCAGACTCCACTGCCCAACCTTCGGCAGTATCTTGTAATGCAGACCCATGCCAGTTTGGGGGAACCATATGAAGCGCTAAGTGTTCATAAGTGTCATAGAGTTTTGCATGGAACACAGCATTTGGTCAATACGAAATGACTACTGTTGTTGATAACGCTGATGTAAGTATTGTCACTCGGCCTGGAATTTACTTTACCTTGGTGACCTCAGGTTAAATCTTATCTACCTCCCCCCATCCTCACTTCTTCCTTTTTGCCTACTGATTGGTATCAGCTGGGTCCAAAGCCTTTCTCCTTCACTGGGCTTCTCTCCTGGATGAAAGCCAGCACTGTGTAGCAGGTTTGCCCTTAAGAGCCACCTCGATTTAGAAAGGTCCCTTCAATGGTGTCTTTTCACAGTAAACTAAACTATACTTGTACGTCTTTGTGAGAATAATATGATAACACATGAGGACATCTTCAACTTAACGCCTAAGTTGGCCACCCAGAGGACTCAGTGGATACATAACTCATTGTTTGTGGGCTCAGCCATAAGAATTTCTTCCATTGTTGCTGTTCTGAAGAAGAACCCTAGCCATTGCCACTTTCTCCCCCAAGTTCATTTCTGTGTCGCCTTTTCCCTGGGCCCAGTTTAGACTTTTCCCTTTTCCTTTCCCCAGGTGGCCAGGCATTGGCTTTGTTAGTCTGTTAATGTTGTTTTGCTTTCTCGCTCTTCCTTTGCCATGTGAATGTCCTAGTGGAAATTCTTATCATTACAAACCTAAATTTCTATGGCATTTTTACACTGAAAGTTCATCTTTCTGAAATAACAAAGCTATAATCATGCATCACTTTATCAAAAACAAAAGGCAAAAATCAATAAATAAAAAGAAAGAAAAACCACACTTGCCAAACTAAACTAAAATAAAATAAAATAAAACTTACACTAGATCCTACTCTATTGGAAAGCAAAACCTGATCCAAAATGCAATGTCCTCTGCAACTTGACATCAAGCCCACCTTCTAGGCCTTTCCCTGTGTTTCCTCCTACACAGATCTATAGCTAACAACTGCGCATACAAGTGTATGCTCTTGACCCTTTAACTGGGTTCCTATGGCTCCATCTCTTGCCTGTGATGGTCCAATCACCCAGTAACCAGAGCAATAGATCAAGGAGATGAACTGTTGGCTTTGTTTATCAAGCTCACACAACATCTTCTAAACTTTCTGAAATTCTTAGACCACTTATTATGAAAGACTCTAGTCAGAAAGCATACTTAGAACCACTGGGGGGGAAGGAGTGCAGACTTTGTGATCATCCAGGCTGCTTGTAACCTATTCTATGGCAAGAAACATCCTGTACAACAGCACAACCAGACTGGAGAATTATTCCCAGGTATTCCTTATTAATAACAAATATTCTGGGGCTAATTGACATAAATATATCTGCTTCTTGAAACATCCCAATGAAAATTATTTATTAAATGCTTTGTGAAATATTAAAAATATAAGTCTTTTAGTTAAAATACATTTGATCTTATTAGGCATCATGGAAGGTATTTCAACATACACAAACCCTCTTTCTCTTTCCACTGAAACACCTGGGGTAAGGGGCAGCTCTTGCAAACAACCAAACTATTTTGTATCAGATTCAAACAAAGCATAAATATTCCTATGTATATATGGTATGAGAACTTTCTGAAAGAATGTATAAAATCTCATTCCACAATTAAATAACTCATTCCTATCATGTTTTATTAAAAGTCTTTCTGAAATGTAACTTTTACCATGAGCATATTTTCACACAGTGCTTCATATCTTTTAGTTTTTTTCTTAATATGATTTGGCTTTATCTAGATGTATATTTCTTTAGGAGAAAGAAAAGCAGCAGGACCTCTCCAGCTACAGATGCCTGAATTAAACATGAAGAATTCCTCCTACTGAGTTTTTGACATTGGAGTCATGGGTTGGGCCTGCTTACAGCCATCTAGTCACTGGACTAAGTGGACATTAAATCAGATGGCATTCAAAATTACAGGACTTTTATCTGTAGGTAAACCATACACCTTGATGAACTAACATGGTTCCAGATGAATTGAGTCAGTACACTGGGGAGCAGACGTTCCCTGCAGCAACCAAGCTATCATCTCTACACAGAGCATTAACTGCCCGATTAACTTACAATCTATTGAAAATACTGAGCTCCACTAAATACTGAGCATACACTAAAGCAAGAGGAAGTGGGTGGTGGAAAGGTGCCTGCCATCCCAGAACATGGAAGGTGGAAGCAAGAACGTAAGGTTTGCAAGACTTAGACATGTAGCAGCTTGGGGTGCGGGAAGATTGTTCCACTGTTTATAGCTGCTAAACAGTTAAGACTCAGTTATGTGATAAGTTCTTGTCTATGATCTAATGAAATAGTTGTGTCCCTTCTATGGTGATAATCCTAAAACCCCATTTTATCATATCTGTGACTGCAGCCAGGCATGCGAAATAAAATCTCTACAGAGCCACAAAAGTATGGCTTATAACCCACTAAATGTGTGGCATATTTTATGATGCGTACAGTTCAAGGCCAAATTAGCACAATGGTCTTTAAACTACCAGCAAAATCCTAATGCTGTTGTAAAAATGCAGACATCAAAAGTTCTTTCTGTAAATTGTGTCCTATTCAGCTTCAAATAAACTCCTACCGTATAACCTGTCTGTAAATTTCAGAATTAAATACCAGTCGGTTGTAGGATAAAGAGCCCTAAAGTTATTTGTGTTTTGTTTATAAATTTTGACTAGAACAAAAATTCCCAGGTTTTCTTATTTAGTGTCTTACCTCCGGAGAAGGGAAAGCCTTGGGGGCTTGCATGAAAACACCTAAATCCCCAAGTCACGTGAGTCTCTCTCCATGTGACATGGGCCTACTCCTCTGCTAATGCAAGCCTGCCATGACATGGACAACCTCAACCCGGGAGCCTAGAATGGTCCAAGTCCAGCGAGCTCTGATTTTCAAGTTTTATACTCAGACCTTTGAGTCAAGCTGTATCTTCTCTGACTGAGTTTATTCCACTGCCCACTGCCTCCTTCTTGTCAGAGCTTGTAGAGGCCCCTGTTAATGAACCAGACTTTAATAATTCACTAGGTACCTTGGTCATGCAACTTGAAAAATATGTTGCTGTCTTTTCAGAAATCTTACTCATTTTCTGTACTTGTCTCCTTGGCACTGGATGCTGGAATTTGCCCAGAAAGTTATTGAAAGTCTTCCTATAATGTATTTTGTCAAAGGCAGTGGGTTACAACAGGGACACATTCCATTTAGTAAAATTTAACTATTATAAACTGCAAATGGAAATGGGGAGAATAGACTTGTTCATTGCACATCTTGGAAAGATGGAAATTATCTGAATTTGGAGTCAATTTTAAAAAATATTGACTAGTGGTGACAAGTGTATTAATTAGGGCCAAAATTATATTTTTATGTAGCAGACTGGGAATCTAGTTTTAAATTTTATTTTCTTCTTTTATGTGTGTGTGAATCTGCATAAGTGAACCTGAAGACATCAGGATCCTCTTGAACTCACAGACAGTTGAGAGCTGCCATGCGAGTGCTGAGAACTGAGCTTGGGTCCTCTGCATGAATAATAGGCATTTTTAAATGCTAAGACACCCCTCTAGCACCAGTAAAAAGGTTTTAATATAGATGTTAAAATATGCACTCAGGTCAAGAGAGGGAGAGGGAGAAGGGGAGAGGAAGAGAGAGAGTACTTAAAGACAGCTGTATATATCCAAGCAGAACATGGGTTTCTCAAGAAATGAGTCACCAAAGAATGTACCCATTAACACTGGAAGGATAATCAGCTCTTTTCTGATTCTTTACCACCTCTGGGATTTTTTTCTTTGGTGAAAAATACTATTGGTACAAGAGAATACTATTGGTACAAGATACCTATATCTATGAATACCTAGATGTAATTACAATTGTTTGTTTTTACAGATTTCTTGCCCTCTTTGGCCTGTAACAAGAAAGAAAAAGACTGAATATGTTAAGCTGTCATGAAGGTAAAAAGATCTTTCCTGGAGTTCTGAAGACTACAAGCTTCCTTTCTGGAAGGCTGGAAACCTTGGGCTCAAGGCGAATCAGCTTCTTGCCCATTCCTGTTATGCTGGGTCCTTCTCATGACAGGAGCCCTCCCAGTCTTCTTCTCAGGTAGTTTTGAGACAATTGGTTTTTGAGCCCCCTTCTTGCTACCTCTAAACTGTGGTTAATGCACCTACATCACAGGAGGCTCTTTCAGTGAAACAAGGGAGATTATCTTTATAAGATGCTTGATATCATGCCTGGTCCACAGGAAAGTCTCTAAAGGAGGACACTTAATACAAGGGCCTGAAACCACAGAATCCAAAAGGGCCTCGCCACAGTTATAAGCCTCATGGTGTGCTAGGTGAGAAGCATGTATAAAAAGACATCGCGTTGGCTTTGTTGGTTTCTTCCTCTGTAAAATGAAGACAAATTAGCATAAGAGTGTGTGTTCTATTACTGTTGAGAGGATTATAGAAGATGATCCATACACAGGCCTCACTTCAGGGGATCGCACGTGGAGACCTATTGTGTGTCCACTATAATAGGATGCTACCTTGAGAAGAGAGAAGTGCTGGGTTTAGAGACATGTGCCACAATGCCAAATTAAACGTAGGAATCTTCACAATTCTGCCAGAATTAACACAGGCTTTAAAAAACAAACCTTTAACAGAAAATAAATTTGAATTATCTACTTTGTCAATATTCAATGTTGGCTACTAAAAAATATATTTCAGACTGTCAAGAGAGAGATGGCTACACACAATGTGACTCTGTGTGAATGCAGAATACCTGGAGAGGGCGCTGAACCGTGAGTGTGTAAACTCATTGTATTGGTTTGGAAACCATCATGTCACAGAAGATCACATTGTGGATTCAATATGTAAACTAGCTTAGCTTGCTTTCTTGTGTTTAGCAGGAATCTTCAACATCTTGATGAATAATTGGGCACTGAATAGATGCTGATAACTGAGCCTTTAAGCTCCTGTCTACAAGAAACTCCAAAGTCCAGGAGGAAACTCCATTGTGTTGGCCATCATTATAAGCTGTACCCTGTAGTCACCTAATGGTCCTAAAGGAAGAATATCAGTGTGTCATTACCACTCCTGGGAAGAGTACCACTAAGGGATTGGTGATGGTATCTGTGCCGTAGCATCCTTCCACACAGCAAAGGAGGCACAGAGTTTGAGACCAGCATGGTCTACAAAGTAAGTTCCAGGACAGCCAGAGCTATACAGAGAAACTCTGTCTTTAAAAAATCAAAGCTAAATAAAACCAAAACAAAAGCTTCAGAGTGGAAGCATAATAAGATTTCCAGGAACCTCTGAGTAGATAGATCATGAGCTGATAACTAGTTTAGGGCATGGAGTAAAGGAGCGATAAGTTGATTTATAAATTCAAACTAATTTTTGTCATTATATATACAATGGCTAAGATCTTATTCATGGACCATTGTACATTACTGTTTACCAAGAGATCTCCAAATCCAGCCCAGAGCTAGAAACAAAAGTTAACATAACCCTAAGAAGGTAGCCTAGTGCTTGCCCATGGAGAGCAAGGTATCTTCTTGGCATGTGTTATTTCCCAAAGAGATTGTCACAATTGCATAAAGAGCAATCAAAGTCATGTCCAGGGCTTACTGCACATCATTTCACCCCGTTGTTCACTAACAATAAATATACATGATGATTATAACCCTTGTTTTACAAGCAACCACACTGAACTCGACAAGCTTGAGTATAAAAATCATCTCAAATAATGTTTTTAAACCAAATTAGAAATCTAAGAACATGCTATTTCTATAAGTCGATAACATGGATTTGAGTGCCAGGTTATCAGAGGTAAACTACAAGTTCTATGGTCTTCAGTCATTGAAGGCCTTTTTCCTAATAATGTTCAACTGCACATGCTCCTGGAAACCAATTAGCGTGGACACAGCTTTACATGGACTCATGGGCTTCAGAGTAATGCTGGGATATTTCTCCAACACCCATGGCACTCTCTCTACCATTTTGTCTCTACTTACAGGTTGAAAATGACTGAACTAGCATGTTTCAGGAGAAGGTTAAGAAGCCACAGAAAGTCACACAGTGACTGTAGACTATTGCTCTCATTGGTAAGCCCCATGTGATGGATTTAGGCAGTGAAGGAGCAGCAGACAGCATAAGACTGTGTGTTACTAAGACATGGTTCGATCTGTAAGATCTATAGACCTTAAGACAGGAGAGAGATAGGTAAAGGCCAGTATAGCAGGAGAGGCCTCAAGGCTACAGTCAGCCCTGATCGCACTCTGAACTCTGTAGATGAGACTCTGAGTGTCTTCTGGGTTTAACTGCTTTGATAAATCTCATCATGGTGTTGTTTCCTGTGTAAGTCAGATCAGCCTTAAAGTGCAGCGGTATACATAGCTATATATACATTAATGTGCATGTTCTAAATATACTCAATCTCCTGGTGGATACTAAGGTATAAAATGGTTCAGTGCCTTGTCTCTCAGAAATGCTCACACTTTCAAAAGACAATTGGGAGAGCACATAAGGCACAAAAGGAAGTTAAATTTTAATCTAAAAATTACTAACATACTGATTCATAGTGTCATGATTTATAAACAAGAGGAAAACATTGATTTCTGATGATAGATCTTTCTATTTCATTGATTAACTCAAAACGCTACAGTGTATGTTATATTCCCTTCATTGTAACAGAAATAATAACAAAAGCAGAGACCACACGACAGTGTAAGTGTGTCTAAAGAAACGCTCCAGGTCAGCTGATACATTTAACTCCTGTAACTTTATGTGACTAAGAGCAGAAGCAGAAGCAAATTCCGTCAGCTTGTTTTTCTTAGAAAGTAATTGAATATTTTATATGTAACCTAAGTTGGTCTTGTTCATTTCACCAACTTGCTTGCTTATCCCAGAAGGAAATCAGACATAATCCTTGTCAAATTCTCATCTTAGAAACTTCACTGGCAACAGTGTGCAAGGGTCTGGGGACAGAGCCAGTGATACCAGGTAATCGAAGAAGCAGCCAGAGAGACAGCAGAAGGAAGAGAGGGCAGTAAATAGAAGGAACAATAAATCAATCATTTAATAAGTCTTTCTTTATGTCCAGAACAGATGTACAATTTGATTTAGTAATTCACGGCAGGCTCTTAGCTACTTATTATCTTGTCTAACATGGATATGTTTAATACAACAAGACTGAGTAAGCAATTTGCCCTAAGTCACATTATGTGTTTGCTCATTTGTTTTTGATTTTGAAACAGGGGCTCCTGCAGTCTAGAATGTCCTTGAATTCCCTAAGAACTCAAACCTGGCCTTTCACACCCGATCTCTCTGCTTCTACATCCCACCGCCCATGTATTGGCATGAACTTATTATGCCCTGCTCGGATCTATCTCACTATATTTTGTATTGTTTTTTCCATTTACCCTAAGTCTATGCTACATCATACATAGCAACATGACAGACTGGATTGCTAAAATGCCAACTATGTTGTCTTCCTGATAATTGAAAGCTGTCATTTCCGGCCACACCAAGTCAACCGCTGACTTCAGGGAACCTTAAGATAAAACCTAAACCTCAGTTTAATATAATATACATTAAATCAACAAAGCAATGCCTCTAAAGGCTTTTTAAAAACCAAAATGGACTCATGAGACACGAGGGAAGTCTATGCTCTATTAATTAAATGTTGGCCAATAAGTATGCTGGCGCTGCCAAGGCCTGGTCATAATCAAAGCAAGAACTAATTTGTATCCTGGCTTGCTCTGTGGCATTACACCAGTTTTTCAATTACCCACTCATTGATTAAGTGTATTTTAATTATAGTCTTTCAAAAAGAACATGTACAAAGAGAAATTCAGTGTTCAATGAGGAGGACCAGCATTTCCTGTAAGTAAAAATGTCATGTTCTAAGGTTTTCATAATGTCGTTATTACTTACTATACACCTGTGTGTCTATGAAACATAAGAATTAAAGAAGGCAAACAATTAATTTCCAGCTATGAATTTATGTCCAAATATGGGTAGTAATTAATGAAGTACGCTTTTTAAAAACATTCCATCAATAATTCAGCCAAAACTGTGTCCTGTAACCTAGAGAAGGTCACTGGGTCGGTAGAGGTTTCCTCCTGTGTTCAGCATGCCTGCCCTTTCTCTCTGCTTCCCGATCTGATTATTTACATTGTGTACAACCTCCCAAAGCTTCTATCGTGAAGATCCACTTGGGGTCTGCCTCTGGGGTACAAGGCAGTGATCTTCTAGAGCATCCCCTGTCCAGCCACGTTCTGGAAGAAGCGTTTC
>JADRCH010000012.1:5619987-5647148 GCA_019843965.1 Rhynchomys soricoides
TTCATAGAAGAGAAAGCTACTCAGTACACTGGATTTCATTGAAGAGACTCGTCTGATTAGTACCAGAAAACTGGCAAGTTATATACAAAATATAAATTCACATTTAAAACTTACATTATTAGCATACATCACGATTCAAATGAAATGAAATTAAAGAAAACTACTCATGATTTAGAATACACTATTATGGATAAAATGATCTATGATGTTCATATACATAAAACATGTTCAGAAAATTTATTATAGGCAAAATATAATAAATTTTATAGGCAAATATTTGTAAATATAATGGATGACTATAGATAAAATTTAGACATATTAAGACTAGAAAAGCGTATAGACAAAAATAAAAAAATATATTGCTTAGAAGTAGATTTTGTATATTAAAATTTTATGGGTAATTTTTCTCCTTTACTTTCTAAGCATAGAATAAATATAAGAGAACAGTATGCTTTCACTGAGGAAAACAGCTTTTATGAATTTGTCAGGATCTGAAGAGATGGCCTAGCAATTAAGAATACTTCCTACTTTGGCAGAGAGCTAGGGATCTGTCCCCAGTACCCACATGACTCATAGCCATTCATAACATTAGTTCCATGGAATCTGATATAAACTTCTGGCCTCCATGAACATTGCATATATGTGGTACACACACACATACACACACACACACACACACACACACACACAAATGCACACACGCACACAAAACACATTCACATAAAATAAAAATTAAAAGATTATGTTGGAAAGAAGAGTCAATCTTCTGTTTTATCACTAAACATAGAAGAAAACATTGTGTATACTGTTTAGCGTAACACATTCTATCTTGTCCTGGTTTGTGGCCACTCCTTTCCTCAGTCAGATATAACACTAGGAGCAAGGCATATCTGTAGCCATCAAAATGAATCAAAAGAACCACCTTAATTCATAATTAACTATTTTGCAACAAAATGCTTCATAAAGAGAAATGATGGAGGCCTTTCTTCTGAAGTTGCCTGCTCTGCTCTTTGCAGACATCATAGGACCCAAATGCTCATTACCCACTAGATTGCCGAACATTTGTTCTGATCTAAGAGTGTCAACAGAAGTAAAAATATTAAGATTTTCAGTTACTCAATGTCAACAAAAAGAAGCTGAAGGTATCGTTCAGAATTCAGTACATTGTACACTTTCAAAAACTGCAGAAAGCTTTGAAACAAGATTCTAAAGTGTAAAATACTGGGGGGGTGGGGGGAGGTTAGCGAGAGCAAGCAGTCTAGTTTCCGTGAGTTTTCCTAACTTCTGCTGACATCTTATCAGAAGTTTGCCCTTACAAACATGAAGTAGCAGCAGGATACTTTGCTCTAGTCAGTTCTAGATGAAGGCAGGGCTCTTGTTTTGTTTCCTTCTGTTTCATAGGAAAGAAACAAATGTTAGCCAGACAAACACAAAGAGCAAGATAGCATCTGGTAAGAGGAAGTAATTGTACTTAGCCATTCATGCTGGCCATACTGGTAACGGAACCCCCCCCCCCGATGGTCACAGACATTTTTCCAAATGCATGCCTAGTATTACAAGTCCCTCTGAGCTGAGCACTGGGTCTTTACTTCTGTTGATTTACGTGTCTATTTGAATCATTGGAATTGCCTATTCTTAGTCAGACTTTAAAAGCCAATCAAAGGATCTCATTTTCTCAGAACTTACTCTGAAATTAGAGCATACTTAATTGAGGCAAGTCAGAGGAAGATACAACTCAAATACACACTCTTGTGTAGCAAAATGTGTACTAATATAGATATATAATATTATGTTGTATATACTATATAATAATAAAGTTATATATGAACATATATTTATGGAATCTCATCCAGCAGAAAGTAGCTAGAGCTATGGTTATCATTCTGTTTGGCATTATGAGCCATCAGGCCTCATTCTGAACCACATTCTACAAAGCTTTGCAGAGATGGCCACAAAAAATGGAAAAGTGGGTGCTCGAACACAAAGAATATCTGAGCACCCCCTTGGATTATTTAAGGCGTGTACACCATGGGACTCAGAAGAGGATTAAACATCAAAATTCATTAGCTTATTTTTCTTGAAGAAACATAAAGGAGTTTTTGCAGTTCTATGTACTGTTTCCTCTTCCACCATGAAATGGCATACATTGGAAACTCTTGGATTCTCCATTTCGAATTCAATTCTAAATCTTGTGAGGGGTCTCCAGTTGCTGAATTATAGGGGCTCAGGATGTAGTTAGGGGTATTCTGCTTGTCAACATGTGCAAGACCCTGAATTTGATATTCAGCATCACAGGCAACAGGCCCATGAACATAAAACACACATATGTACCACATATAACACACAAACAAGCTCACACAGCACACATCCAACCATTTACACAAGTATACACAACACACACAAACATACCATGTACAAGGTATAAGCATATACCCTCCTCACACACCATACACACAAAAACACACAATATAAACACTTTATACAACATATGACATACACTATACAACACACACTACAATCGAGTTTGGACATATGTGATAAAACTCCAAAATAGATATTCTGCTCTCAGTGCTATTAGATTAGCAGCCAGTTTTCAAATGTACTTCCAAAAATTGTTTTGGCTTTTCTGTTACTACGAGCTTTCATATTCCTTGTAAGAATGCAATGCCTCTTAAAAACATTCTCTAAGTGGACACATGCCAGTTTTCTACCATAAAATATCTTTTTTTTTTTTTTTTTTGCAGAGCAGAAATAATAGTAAAGATTTGAGAGAGGGAAAATATGATCTTAGTAAAAGTCTATTTGCTTTTCCTGTTAGTTAGACATGTTTGCTACCTATGTAATAGCTAAGTTGTTGGCTACCAAGAGGAAATCCATTATTAACAAACAATAATCCAGTATTGTGCATCAGATTTTCATTCCCTATATAACATGTTAGACATTCTTCTTGGAAGGGGGTCCTTTTCATTCCTCTAGCTCTTTTACTGCCTCATCTAGAGGTTGGTATATAGTCTGTATACAATACACGTAGGATGAAATGACAGTTGGCAATACTGTTTTATGGCAGTTATAAAGCTCTTTAACATATTTTGTCCCATAGAAGTTGAAAATAGAATGGTAGGTATCAGAGGCTATGGTGGGGGTAGGGATGCTAAGAAGGGGCCTCGTGGATCAGTCAGTACTAAGACATAGGGGAACAAGGTGGGCTGTGGAGCTACTTTACAGGGCAGAGAGCATAGACAGCAAAAACTTAAAGTAAGTCATTTTAATGTTTTCACCATGAATATATGACAAAGGTTTCGAAACTCATATGTGCTGAACCTGATTCAAACATTATACAACATATTCACATATAACAATATTGTTACCACATGTGTGTGCGTGTTGTGTATTTGTGCCAATTCAAATAATTTTTAAAAATTCTTCAACATTATATTATATTACCATTTTTCTCTTACAGTAGAGTAAAATTGCCTTTAAAAATTATTTTAAAAAACCATCCAAAATGAAACGAAACTAATTTCAAACAAAATAAATGACTGTTAGCCTGGCAGTGGTGGCGCATGCCTTTAATCCCAGCACTCGGGAGACGGAGACAGGAGGATTTCTGAGTTCGAGGCCAGCCTGGTCTACAGAGTGAGTTCCAGGACAGCCAGGGCTACACAGAGAAACCCTGTCTTGAAAAAATTAAAAAACAAAACAAACAAACAAACAAAAGACTGTTGTAATACATCATTTAATGAGTTTTTAACAAAAACTCATACCATGTTCTTCTAAGGCAGATGATAAAAACGGGGACAAGAATCTCTCAGCTATTGTAAAATGGTAACAGCCATTAGGAGAGACAGGGTGACTGAACCTGGAAGATTGCTCAAATAATTAACAGGTAGGTGAAGAGCTGATAGGCAAGGACTTGGACGTTAATTCTCTCAGGGGAAGAAAGAGAATTAGTTCTAACAAAATAGAAAGTTCCTGAGAAACACAAATAGGAAAAGACTAGGTCATTCCAGACTGGGAATCAGAAATTAAACCAACGTTCAACAGGAGCCATCGAAAGTGGGACATAGGACAGAGGAAATCACATGAAATGCACATGAACCTTGGAAAACTAACAAAGGAAGTATTGAAGAATGAGATGAAGAGAAGTGAGCTGTTTTTCTAAGGGGATATAATGCAAACAATTACAGTGAAAAGTTTGCCCTTGGTTTGCCCTGATGTAGACATATAGCTAATGCCTAGCTACCTGGACAGCAAATTCCTTGTATTAAGAACTACAGCCTGACTACCTCTGAAGCCATGGATTTAAACATCTAGAGATTATTGTCTTTTATTTGGAATACTGTTTCTAAATGATTTGTAAATCCTGACAAATGTCAGTTTATTTTCTTTCTCTCCACTGTGTATAGGTTTTCACTTTATGTATTCCTGGGGAAACCCTCATAGATGTAATGAAAGACCTAAGCATACAGTGATTAGCCTATAAATAAACTCAATCTCACAGGAAATAATTTGTATCTGCGAGTTATTTTTCTAAAGGCCTGAAATGTGGAAAAATGGATTATATTAAAGTAGTGGTTGATAATGTCGTTACTGCACTGTGTGAACATCACAATTTTGAATGACAGTGGCTAAAGGCACGCAGGGTGATGTTTGCGGCTATAGCCTAATGTGTGTGTAACAGTCATGTCTGGGCTTCTAAGCAAATATCAAGATCTAATGGGTCCCAAGGCTGAGAACACAATGCTCTGAAGCAAACACTTCAGCTCCCCGGAGCTCATCTTGCCAAGCCACTGGGATTCAACATGCTTTGGTGTCTATGATCAAAAAAAAAAAAGAAAAATCCTAAGATCTTGATGTTTATCATAATTACACTCATTAAATACCAAGTAACATTGTAGATGAAGACATTTATGAACTATTTTCTATTTTATAATCAGTTAAGGGATTGTGATACTTTAGTTACATAAAAATGGGTTTTTCAAGTTTACCCCAAGGTGATTATATTTATAAAAATTTTGGATATATTCATGCATTCCTGTATCCATTTTCAGAAAGTGCATTCAACCATGAACATAAGGACAAACCTAAAATATATTATGTAAAATGATATTTGATGCTACTTCCTGAGAGTATCCCTCCCTGGCAGTCATGACCACCCCCTCTCCTGGTTTACCTTCTGCTTTGCTGGATTCACTTTCAGAACCTTCACCTGAAGTCCTCTTCTTCAATTGCTGGGGACAGACTGGGTTTCTCCCAAGGATTAGTCCCCAGTCTGTCTATTCTTCCTTTAACAGGCCTGCTGGGTTCTATTCAACCACTCCCAAACCTATAATCTCCTCTTCCCCATGCTGATAACTCACTGACAATACCTCTAACCACAGGCTTCCTTCTGAATCTCAAACTGGTTCATCCAGTTGTCCCAGAGGTATCTAAGTTCAACTTGGCCAACTCTGAAAATGTTCGTACCTTCTTTCTCCGGCTGCTACTTGATTAGCCTCAGTGTTTTTCTCCAGCCCTGAATCCAGCTAGTTCCCAAGGCCTGTGGATGACATTTTCTAAGCAGCTTTCATGCTGCTTCTCACCCTTGCTTACCTTCTTTCATATCAATCAGCACACCCAGCTTCTTGCATACAAACCCACTTCATTTAAGCCATTTCTCCAAATGCAGCTGGGATAACATAGCTTAAATAAAAGGCAAACCCTGTGAGCTAGGGATTTAGTTCAGTAGGACAGTACTTGTCTGGAATGAACAAGGCCATGGGTTCAGTCTCAGCTCCATACTGCAAGAAAAACACACACAAAAATACACAGGGACACATAGACACACACAAACACATAGATACACACAGATACAGACACACACACACATGCAGCTAACATGCATACATAGACACATAGACACACACAGACACAAACACAGAGATACACATGTAGATAACACACACACACACACACACACAATCACACACACTTTCTTGCCTTATGTCCCTGCATGACACACTGACAGGCAAAAGGCCAAAAATTTTTCATGAAACGCCAAGTGGTCTCTAGCATCTTATCAATCTCTGGTTTGCCCACTCCTTATTTGGCATTCTCTAAGGACTGACTGGAGTATAAAAGTTCAAGTTCACCTTAATGGTTATGCTTTGAGTCCTTGTTCCAACAAGTACATCCTGGCTTACCATGTGGCCCTTCATATTGTTTCTAATGGTTACATACCTAACTGACTCATGGTTCCCATTTGAAACGTTTTGTCCCTGGAAATAGGTAACAGATTTCCAAACTCACAATGAATGGGCATTTTTCTAGGCTTCCATGACCTTTTGGACACAAATTTATCAATGTATTCTTTAAAAATATCTCTATTTACCTTCCCATCTGTCTATCTATCTGTCTCCCTATCTGTCTTGTCTGTCTGTCTACCTATCTAATTACAAGTAAACCCTAAGATTTTCAAGACCAGGAAAACAGTCTTATGAATCTTTTTTGCTGGCTCACATTAGATACAAAATTAACACAGAAGTAAGTTTTGTTCAAGTTGGCAGCCCTGCCCCAGGCACATGTTCTTGCATGCAGATATAACACTC
The DNA here is from genome assembly GCA_019843965.1 of Rhynchomys soricoides. Classification (NCBI taxonomy): domain Eukaryota; kingdom Metazoa; phylum Chordata; class Mammalia; order Rodentia; family Muridae; genus Rhynchomys; species Rhynchomys soricoides. Next base: position 5,626,575 of record JADRCH010000012.1, read on the forward strand.
CATGGACTTCGATGGCCACATGATATCAAACTACAAATCTGCCTTCTAGATTACTTGGATTGCTGCGATGGCTAGGTGGAGAGAGAATGCTTTAAAGGACACAACGGAAGACAAACCAGAGTGAAAACGTCTTTAAAAAATGAAAATCAAGACAGAAATAATTTTATCTCTAAACCATTAGGGATACCAGCAATCATTCAATTATCAACTATTTTTAAAAGATGTATTTTATCCTTACTAAACCTATGTAAAGATTATATTACTAAATAATGTTTTCATGCACCTTCTTGGGAAAGACAGTTTATATGAGATTGTGGAGTATCCAACTGAAGGTGTATTAGGAGAAACCCACTGAACAGCACAAGACAAGGTCAGTTCTGTCTTCTTTCTTTTCCAAGTTGACACTCAGTACTTAAAATTAAACACAAGAATATGCTGCCTCCTGGGAATTATGCCCGGGCAAACAACCACCGAAGCCCATTACTTACAAAGTGAAGCACAACTCTTTACACAGAAAAACAGGCAGGAAATACCATTTTAATACGCAGACATTAAAAATAGACAGACGACTTTTTTTGTTTGTGTCACCTTTCAGCTGAAGCAGCTCAAGTTGAAGCAGCAGGACTTGGGTTCTAACCCTGAGTCTGTGATTTCTTTCTATCTCTAGTGTTGTCATTAATTCACAGACATCCTCCTCACCCATAACAAAGATTATCAAACCCTCTCCACTCACTTGTACTCTCTTTCCTGTGGGAGATTTTTGCCTCAGCCCTAGGTATATAGCTAAACAAAGAGGTTATGTAAACCAAATGTCTGCTCGTATCCCCACGAAAATTCTAACTATTTTTTTGAAATACGTATAACTCTACCTTTCATCAGCTTGCTAATCTTCAGACACTGGTCACCTCTTGCTGTCCACAGTGTCAACAACATTTCCATTGGTCAGAATTAATCATTAAATTAGTTTTCTAAATGACATGAGAATTGCAGTTTGGGATATACTATGCCTACATTACTTATTTTGCACTTATTAGTGATAAACCTAAATGCGTTCAGACATTAAGAAAATCGATAGGGTAATAAAAATTTTTGTCATCTACTTGGAAAGATACAATAGTCTTCAAAGAGTCCACCTTTTCAGAACATGTTCAAAGTTATCTGTATGTGGTTGTTGTTGTTGTTACTTTCAGCTACTCTCTTGTGTTGCCATGTCTTTCTTTGAAGCCTACATTTAAGCACTTCCTTCAGTCCACAGAAGGCCTTTACTCTGAAATAACCCTTTAGACTCAAATGCCAAAGCTACTTTGCAGAAAGCAAGGAAACCCTACCCTTCCATTCTCCATGGGAATGTGTTAAGAGAGATTTTAGGAACGGCAAAGCCAGTCAACAAGGAATGGTTGAACTCAAGTCGTCTGAGATTGCTGTGGTGTGTGGAAGGCCTGCTTCCAACCCTGATGCTGCAGTGTTTGCTTAAGAAGAGAGCTGGTGGCGGACTGGCCACAGTACAGATGAAATGCTGTCAAACAACTCCTTGACCTCTGAAACAATAGGTGGGGCCTGTTTGAATTATAAAACCAACAGAGTCAACAATTAAACATGGCTGTAACAATAAGGGTGTCTCCATTTTGTGCCACCAAAAGTGCTTGAAAGGACAGAATTGCTTTACAATAGACTGTCGAGGTTGATGCTCCATACCTTTACAGACAAATAAAGACACTGACTGCAGCCATGATAAACAACACTCCACAGAAATGCACTGCTTTCCCTTTTCCTCAGCAATTTCTTTCGACTCAAGCCATTACAAGGACGGATTTTAAAACAGGACATGAGAGATGTCCTTCCAGTGAGCAATAGGTCTCTCTTTTAACACTGACTGACCAAGGAGCCATACAATTTTTATGGGTAGTGTAGTGGCTTCTGGGTCCCACCTCCCACCCCAGGATTCCCTCTCTAGTCTCTTGCTGTCCAGCACAGAACTAGCCCTGTGAGCTGTCTCTGCTGAGGTGACTCGCTGGCCACATGATCAGCTCTGACTCATAAGACTGAAGAAATGAGGAAACTTGGAAGCCCAGTTTGCTATTTAGCTTAAGGAATTCTCTTTGATTTTTTTAGTTTTGCCATGGTGTAGAACTAATAACATAGTCAGAGTAAGAGAGCAATTAGTTCCTTCTCTTTTCTTCTATCTATAGTGTTTTAAACCTTGGGTTGGAACATATCCCCACTAGAAAAAGGATTTGTGTCGTGGTTTAGAAAGCCTTTATATGCTGAGGCTTGCCAAGGGAGTTAAACTTTCAACTTGTTCAATTACTCTGGTTAGAATCAGTTAGCATTAAGTGAAAAAGCTTTACAAGTTCAATGTCAATATTAATACAACTTCACACACAGATGTGTCTGTAGATGTGTTGGTGAGTATGTGTGCATGCGTGGGTGTCCATAGCCAGAGTTTTCATCAAAGAGATTCCAAAATTTACTTTAAAAATACAAAAACAGGTGTCGAGTTACCAATGCTTTTAAGTCTATTTCAAGTCGTAAAAGAAGTAAGTAGATTCAAATTATTCTGAGAGTAAACCCAAGAACAAGAATACCAGTCAGTCATAACAGGTGACTACAGTAATGAGCGCTTGCTCACTGTGAGGAGACCTTGTGCTATTTTGACACAAAACTAACAAGGAAACCCCTAATTCTGGGATCAATATGCTGTTGTTATTTTGCTATGGCTGCTTGGAACTTAAGGGAGCAAAAAATTGGAGATGAGCAGTCATTGAGACAGTGGATTCAACAGTTAAACAGGCAACATGGCTCCTGACTAGAATCCCTAGCCACTCACTGTCTCTCTATACAGTTATCTGAACCTATGCTGTTTAGTAGTGAGGCTACCAGCAGCCTGTGATTATTTAAATAGAAACATTAATTAAGGTGAAAATGAGTTTCTCAGTCCCACTAACCACATGTGACCAGTGCCTACTGTTAAAGAACCTTATCTGCAATGCAGATACAAAATGTTTCTGTCTCCACAGTAGTCCTATTGGTCGATATGAACAGAGAACTGGTCAGAATGGGTTTCTTAGCTTCACACACCAGCAAGTGATTAAGGAAGTGGATTGATTAAACAAAAGTGCTAGCATGGGGTTGGGGAGATGGCTCAGTAGATAAAGCATTCTCTGTACAAGTATTAGGAGCTGAGTGTAAAGCCTCAGGGCCACTGTAGATGCCAGGCACAAACATGGCACTATTCTAGGCCTGATGTGAGGAGAGTTCACAAAGACAGGAAGATCCTAGGGGCTATCTGGCTAGCTGCTTATTCTGTGAGAGAACCTACCCAATAAACAAACAAACAAATGAACAAATAAATAAACAAATAAATGAGGCAAAGGAAGACACCTCATGTGTACTTCTGGCTTCTGCATGTGAGTGTGTGCACACACACATAGAATCACACCTACACAAACATGTGTGTATATATGTACAAGTACCATATATATGCTGTTATATATTTTTTTAAATCTACTTTTCAATTTTTCCTAAACGTTTAATCCATTTCCCTTCTCCTCCTCAGGACGAGGTGAGGCTTCAAAAAGCATCCCAGATTCCCTATTTCAGAAGGAGACCAGGTGGAAATGTGATCCTAGCTATGTCTGCATCTATCCCATTCAAAGTCCATGAGAAAAAGCAACTGGTGTGATGAGAAAGGGCAGGATTAAGATTCAGGGAAGGGTAATGCTAGAGTCCCAGATCTAGATCCCTGCATCTGTGACCTGGGAACATGAGATAATCTACTTCAGACTCGGTTTCACTTCTAGGTAAGACAATGTAATCTTACACATCTGTGTAAGATGCTCTTAGGCAGGGCGTCCTGAGAATTAAATAAATAGGAAGGAACATGTGTCATCTCTGCTCAAAAGAGAACTTGCTTGGGGAGGTAGAAACACACAAACACACACACACACTCACACACACACCACACCACACCCCCCCACACATATTCTCTAGATGACAAAGACAAACCGAATCTAAACAAGAAAATGAAGACAGTGAGAAGAAAGTCATCCTGCAGGGACCAGAGGTGTTTAAACAGTGCCCACACATTTACACACTCACAGGGCAGAGGTGCTCACACTTCATTATCACAGAGCGTCCCTGACTAAAAGACATTTGGCAGGTCGCAATACAAAACACAGCTTCTAAGGGCAGCCGTGAGTATTAAATGTTCATATCCCTTAAACAATTGTGGTTAGCACAGTTTTTTCCTTCCAAAAGACCATTGCCACACTCCTCTTCCCAGTGTTGTGGTCACAGAACTAAGAAGCAGATTCTTGGGGCTTACTCTTGAATGTTCTACGGTGACACAGCTCCTGTTAAGTTCAGAAATCTGTGCTTTGAAATTGCATCCCTGTTTAGATGTGTGAGGTCCACCGATCACGGTTTGAAAAATAATATATGAGAGATCCAAGATGCTTGAAACAGCAACGTCAGCTGTGAGTGTACATCTGCAGGAACTCTACCAACCTCACTTCTTTGAGAATCAACCAAGAACTCTTGAGAGTGGGTAAGAAGGCCTTTCATTTGGGAGACCCTGGGGCAGCCCGTGTACCAGTGTTTACACGCTCTTCTTAAAGTCACTTGGCACCAGGGTACTATGATTCTTGAGGCTCATGATGATACATAGACTATCTGGTCTATAGAAATGATGCTTTTAGATGAGCTCTTATTTTTAACAACGGTAAGATGCCCTAGTGCTCAGAGAGGTGAGCTTTGGGTCTAGAGTGTTGATTCCTCTTGTAACTTTCTTCATTTGTACACAGTACAAATCTGTTACCTGATCCCAGGTGAATACTAGTTCAGTTTTTTTTTTAAAAAAAATAGAACTTTCCATGGTTCATGGGGTGAATGAAAATGATGTCAGACTTTGGAGCCAAATGGTGGGTCTATAACATCCTACCCAGGAGGCTCTGTGCAGCCAAATGGACTTGCCTGAGCCTCACAGGTCTCCTGAAGGAGGTGACAGGATACCAGCACCCACCAGCACCCACACTTGTCTCCTGTATTCTCAGGAGCATCATCTCCTGAAGCAGAGGCTATCGAAATGCAGGACACATTTATTGTACATGTTCACAAGGGCAGGTTGTCGGCTGTCACTTCCAGAACAGGACAGGAGAGGGCTCTGTTCCTAGGAACCCAACTCCCTGGGTAGGGCAATGGGGAATCCACTCACTGCCATGGAAGGGAGCAAGCAGTACAGCCTCCTACTCTTCTGTTCTGAGAGATGGTCTCCCTTCTCAGCAGTCCAACAGTCGGTCTACAGTATCCAATGTAGCACATAGTTTACAGTTCCGAACCCCCTCCAAATCTGTGACTCCAGCTTTTCCCCTTTTGATTGAGCCTGCATGGAACTTTAAACGCAATCATCTTAACCCAACATGATGATGGATCAAGCCTGGGATTCAAGGGGACTGAGGGTTCAAGGGTTTAAGGATAAAACCTCAGCTCCATAGCAAAGTCGAGACCAAGTTGATGTACATAAGATCCTGTCTCAAAATACTAAAACAAAATTTAAAAATTGATACCTTAAACACCTAAACTATAGTCGTTGCTATTTTACTCATTTTTCTCCCTAGGGAACATTACTTGACTTTGTCATCTCAGCCATCAGAGTGGCAGAAGGAAGAGCCAGGGCACAACTTAATTAAGAGCATTTCCTTCACCACAGGTGCTGGGCCAAGCTGATAGACAAATGGTAGAAACAGTTTGGAAATGGTGACAGCTCATGCATTAGAAGTTATAGAAGGGATTTTTACTAAATGGCTTTCTTTAGGTTTTCTTTGGGACCGTTATAGGAGAAAGATTTGAATCTGACCACCAGAGATTCTCTCTGTAGACAAAGCCGAGCCCCTGAACATGGCCATGGATTTCAAAGAGGCAGAAAGTATAAACAAGGACATTCTGTGGTGGACTAGTGCTCTCAGAACTCTCTGGGAGTGGAAGCAGGGAGCCGACTCTGAAGGGAGGCTGGGGCTAACTCCCCCAGGGTTTACATGCTGGACTGTGGGGTTGGCTTCCAGATGCGTATTTTTGCAAAAAAATGCTTCTTGCACAAATCCAGCAAAACCAAATGAGTGACAAACATTCTGTGTCGTGTGAGAAATAGGTGGGGGTTGAGAGGTTGATCCACTGGCTTTCCTCTCCCCAGCTGGTTACCCTGAAACGTGTCTCAAGAGGCACTGAATCTGGGTAGAAAAGAGTTGAAAGCTATGTCTGTGAACCGTGGGCAGCAAGAAGACTGTTGTGAAGAGATGCGGAGTTCTGGAGTTTTGGAGGGTAGTCTTGAAGAGAAGAGGAACTATTTCACAAATTCTTCCTGGCAATCTTAGGACTAATTAAAGGTAAGGCGTGGGGTTTTTAGAGAATCAAGCAAAGGTAGAAATGGTCCCTGGGATTTGGACACCGAATTTGGCAAATTGTTGCAAAGGCAATGTAGGAAGCTGAGGTAGACCTTTAAGTTCTAATGTAGGTAAAGGATGGACCTATCATCAGTGGGAATCGGTGGAAGGAAAAACAAACACATTTCACCTCATCTGAAGTGAAACCTGGTACTCAAGGAAGGATGCCAGAGGACAGAATTGAAGGGATAGAGGCCAAGATACTGACGTAAGACTCTTTACTAGCAAAATAAATAGGATCATTAGAAGGGCCGTGGAAAACGAAGACATGGCCGAAGAAAGAAGAGCTGAGATCTGGATGTCTGTAAGCATCGTTAGTAAAGAATCTGGAAAGAAAACAAAGAGCTCTAGTCCTCAGCCAGTATGACCTCTGACCTTTGTAAGCAACACTGGCCAACAAAAGGTTGCAATCGGGTAAACACTAGGGAAACTGGGAAGTAAGAACTAAGTTTCTTCTATGATCATTTTCCTCTTAGAATAGGTTTTAAAAGAAATCTAGTGTTTATTTCGCTAATAAATAATCAATATTTATGTAAGAAGGCAGTGCCTCACAGAGATGCTACTATTTTTAAAACTCATTGACCTCATCTGCCTCCCAACAGACGCCAAGACAGTTCACAACCTGCATCCATTGTATCTGGATTATCATTCTACAGTTTGCCGCCCTAGATGATGCCATTATGATTGAAATGTATTACCTTACAGCTTCCTTAGCTCCTAACTGTATTTTAAGAACCTCTATGCTTGGAACTCAGTTTACCGTTAACAAATTTGACTTCATCTTCTAGCACCATGAGTCCCACCTTACGACATACAGCTATCCGCTCAGAGCCCTTTCTTGTTTAGGAGGTGATATTCAGACGAGATCGGGCACGTTCAGGGTGGTATGGCCGTAGATGGAGGAGGTGACATTCAGACAGGCTTTTCTGCTGCTGGCTCCTGCCCCTTGGTTGTAAACTACAACGGCCTTCAAGTGATGGTTTCTGCTTCCTTAGAGGAGCCTGTGCTCTCTTGAGATCTGAATTCCGCTCAGCCATCATCTATCTATTCTATTCTACCTTCACTCTGAAGGCACCACGCTTGTTCACTCGAGCGTCTCTCTCAGAAGTCCTTCTGAGAGTAGAGAGGGAGTCTGACTTAGCTGTGTCTTTTCTCTAATAGCTTCTTAGATAAGCAGCGAACGAATCAGATATGGACTCAGACGCTAGAGAAAGAGGGATGAGCAAATAGAACAGAAAAAATGGAGGAAGGAAGGTAATAAGATATGCCTCTCCAGGCAGTATCAGCATAAAATCATGGTCTTTTCACTCACTCATCTGGCTTGTGACACTCTGCCGATTATACACCATACTGAGTTTCTTCTAGGCTCGCTTTGCTCTCGGAATAGGTCTTAAGAGAAATCTTGTGTTTATTTTGATAATTTGTCTTCTTGGATAGAATAAGTGCAGAGCTGTATTCTGTGGCTCCCTGTAACCTTTATGTCTAAATAAAACAGTATTAACTATGGAGCATTCCTTCTGGAAAGATGACTGAGTTAGAAGCCTACGTGAGTTTATGCTTAAGTGATCTTGCTTCAGCCATGCAGCTTGGCTCTGACTCAGTTCCTCAATCTAGAAACAAAAATAAGGATGAAATGAGGGTGAAGAAGCTACTGCTAGCTCTGTAAGGACCGGGCTGGTGTGGGATTTAGACTGTGGTGTTACCTGCAGCATTGTCTACCTACAGTTACAGATGTCAAGGTTCTTATGTCACTGTCAGAGCAGTAAAGGTTGTTATTCCATGTGTAGAGTGTGAACAGCTTAGTCAAACTAAGAGATCTGAAGTTGGTCATGCACAATAGTAAATAAATTTATTTACTGTTGGGTCCCAAAAGTCTGACTGTGCTACGTAGCAGTCAGGGGAGTGCAGCAGGCATGCTGTTTTCAGGTTTAATTGGGAGTGTGACCTGGAAATTAAATCACCCTGGAAGTTTCTGGAACAAGAGGTGCTTTCTCAGCCTTCATGGGAGTGATAGGTTTTAAGAGTCTCTTCCTGGCTATGATCAATCTCTCCATTTACTGTGCTTCAATTTAACCAAGCACGTTGAAACAAATGACTCCTTTACTGTGCTGCTTCTCATTCTGTACAAAAGAGTTAAGTTTCACTTAGCAGAACATCCATCAACGTGCAAGGAAATGTACACAAATACAAACACAACTGCAAAAGCCAGCACCTCGTACAGTTTTCCCCCATGTGTGCTAAATTTCCTTCCATTGAAAGTAGAACTACTTGTGCAGGTGGCTGCTAAACTCTGCCAGCTGCTCAGCCACAATCTAGCTTTTGAAACGGTACCCTGAATAAAAAAAAAATTTAAAAAAAAAAGATGGAGGCTAGAAAATAAAGACCAGGGTGTGGAATATATATTGAAGTGGTTCTCTAGGTAAGACGGCAGAGGGAGAGGTCAACTTCAGTAAGAAGTTGCTTACAGTAAGCTGGATTTCCATTCAGCTGGCCCACAACAAATTATTTTTTTGCCAAGAAAATGCAATGGAACAAGAGAACAGGCATGGCTGCTTTCTGTCAAAGCAAAGCACGTGTGAGCCTAAAGTAGGAAGAAGTTGTTTAAGACTGGAGATCCTCAAGGACAATATTGCCCTCATAATAGTGGCAGGGTCCCTGTTAGCTTGGCTTATCCACTCCATAAGAAAACATGTGCTGGTGCTGTCCTCTGTGTCCAGTGTTCACGGGGCACACGTAACCATACTGGCACCTTTACTACCTTCTTTATGTTTTTCTTTCCTCTTACTAACTTATGGTTAACGATCTGACAGAAGTTTACATAGTATGCATAGTACAGGAAGGGAAAAAGATGCTACCACAGGAAGACATCCACTTAAACTCGGGTAGAGAACATTTAAAAACCAGTATAAGAACTGGAAGAGAGTCCATTCACTTCCATAGAGGCTGCTGTTCTCTCTTCATACGGCAAAACTTTTTCCTTCAAGTAAGTCGTGGCCGATGCCAAGAGAACATTGTTGATACACTTAATGATAGCTTACATTCTGTTCTGATTTAGAAGAAAAGGACAAGGTGAGATGGGAAGAGGAAAGAGAGCGGATGAAGAATCACAGACAATGACAAGGAAGAGTGAATGCAAAGGAGACATACAGACCACGTCTGAGCCTTGCAAGGCTCACAGGACACGGAGACACTGAAACATAAAAAGAAAGGCAGCACTGAAGAGACAGTTTAGAAGGGAAAGTACTTGCCACACAGCATGGACCCAAGTTCAGGTCCACAGCATCCATGGGAAAGCCCAGTGTGGCAGCTTATGCTGGTTACCTCACTCGAACAGCAATAGGGAGACGTCTGGAATTCACTGGCTGTATTAGTCAGGGTTCTCTAGAGTCACAGAACTTATGGGTAGTCTCTATATAGTAAGGGAATTTGTTGATGACTTACAGTCTGTAGTCCAACTCCCCAACAATGGTCAGCAACAGCTGTGAATGAAAGTTCAAGGATCTAGCAGCTCAGTCCCACAAGGCACGCAGGCGAAGAAGAGAGAATCTTCCTTCATCCAACGTCCTTATGTAGGTCTCCAGCAGAAGGTGTGGCCCTGATTAAAGGTATGTACCACCAAGCCTGGATCTGGGACTTGCATTGTCCCAGGCTGACCTTGAACTCAGAGATCTCCTTGCCTCAGTCTCCTGGGATTAAGGGTGTGTACTACTTTGCCTGGACGTAAGCTTTTCCTGGCCATTATGCTTCAAGGTCTCCATGTCAAGATCCAGGTCAGAAACTTGTATCTCCCAGCCTCGAGATCAGGATCACAGGTGAGCCTTCTAAATCTGGATTGTAGTTTACTCCAGATATAGTCAAGCTGACAATCAGGAAGAGCCACTACACTGGCCAACCAGCCTTGCCTATTTAATGAACTCCAGGGTTAGTGAGACTCTGTCTCAAAAAATAAAGTGAAAACGGTCACTTCTGGTTCTCTCTCTCTCTCTCTCTCTCTCTCTCTCTCCAGACAGACATATAAACACTTAATAACACAGGGTTCAGGTTCTTTAACTTTGCGATACAATCTGAGAGTGATTGCAGGTGACTGCCATGATACATGGAGGAGGAACAGCCTTGCAGAAGCAGGACATTTGTGGTCTCTCAGAAGTATTCTGGACAGCTCAAAGAAGAGCCACAGATGACCATCTTGTGGCCTGTGGCTCTGTGTTGTTGGTTACTCTGCCCTCCAGACACTGCTCATGTGCTTCGTTACAAACTCAGTATCTTCCCTGAGAGAAGCCACCCAATAGCACTTTGACCAACTCTGCACGTTAATTCTCAACAGCATCTCATATCCCCATGTATCAGATGTGGGTTTCTAGGTCCTCGATGGGGCTTAATGAAACCATTTTCTTGCTAAGTATGGAATTTAGTAACCAAAACACTGTAAGTTGAGACATCAGTCATGGGCTCTCAAAACATTATGTGGCAAACACTGTGATGGAGTTGAGGCACTGCCCATATTTCCTGAAGAAATGGCAGTCCATCTTAAAGGCCCCACTTCGTTATGTCACATCTGTATTTGTATCCTGTAATGTGAATGTATTAGCCTCAAATTGTTTAGTCATAAATCATCATCAAAGAAATATGTTTATTTTTATTTTTAGTATTCATGACTTGCATGATCCTAGTACAACATATATTTAGTGCCGCCGCACAATGAATCCATAACTTGGAGAGAAATAGCTTTATAGATCATTACAACCTATGTTGCTTTAACAGTTAATCACATTTTCACTAATAACATGACATAAGTCCTTTTACCTGAAGAGTGAAAAATGAATGACGTTTGTGCTTGCACTGAAACGTCCTCTATTTGATCTCTACCAGGGCAAAGGGAAAGCCAGTATAATCAGCATTCTCCCTACATCAACACCCATAGGTCCATTCAGCCACCAGACTGTGCTTTCAGTTAAGGCTTGGCCAGTCCCCACACACCGAAGAGAATCCCCCCCATACACCGAGGCTTGGCTGTATCTTTGAACCTGGGGTCACGGAGTGACGTCTCAGTGAGCCCTGCGTCTCCTGGAGAATACCTCAGATAGCTGGCCCAACAAAGACAAATATTATGGCAGTGAAAAATAAATCTGCCATTTTTAACCTTTTCAGGGAAAGTAATCCACTTATTGGCTTTAGTTAAAGTGTCTTACCTTTCTTCCCCTTTTTGTTGTATCTGTGAGTAATTTCCCCAGTCACATTGTTTATAGGAAGTGAAGTTATTCGTAATCATGCCTTAAGAGTATGTACACAAACTGGACATCCTAAAAGACCACTATGTATTAAATTCCTGATTGTTTGACATAAATTCTCTCTCTCTCTTTCGGCCCGACAGGAATCTTCTCATTTATTTACGAATAGGTTAAGACCTTCGCCTTGTTTCTAGCTATGTCTCTAAGTGCTAACATATATTAAGTAAATGTGGAACCTCTTCTGCATAGGAAACAAATTAAGTTGGTTAAACATGGAGAAAGACTAAATGTAATCCATCTCTTGTCATGTTTATGGGATCTGAACTCATCTTACACGAATGTTCCAATTTGGTTGTTGAAGCAGATGGGCTGCTTTATGATAAACCAGAACTACAGACACGAAACATAATAATATAAATCATAAAGAAGATAAATAATGAAATTCTTTTAAAATAACTCTGGTTAAATATTTAGACAGCCATTTTTTAAGATTACTTGCACACAAAAATAGTACTCAAATATCTAAGGAAGGAAAGAATGGTACTAAAGACTAATATAAATATAATCTAAATTTAGATATGGAAGACTTAGGATATTTTAAAAATCTGGGTGAATTTTTAGAGTGGCACATAATAAAATGGGGATCCTTTTCTTGAGTCAACATGAAAAGAGAGGGTACTTATTAATATCACTTTAAATAAGCATTTTTCATTCCAAATCCATCAGTCCAGCTTCAGAATGAAGTGCAAAGGCTTCTTCATCCCCATGAATTCTACATGGTAAGGGTTACTGAACACTGTTCTTGGGGACAACTTACTGCCCATAACCCTGTTGTCCATGTTTACCAATCTGTGACCTCACACCACTGTAAGTACACAACAAATTTTTACAAACATTTGCAAAACCTTCCAAGTCAACTCGTTTCCTGATTGGAGAATCAAAAGAAAGTTTGGCAATGTAACTTTCTCAAGCTGATATGCTTAGATACGATGCCCCCAAGGTAGGTATGGTACTTAGGTATAATGGCTGTTTGGACTCCTAGTCTATGCAAATTATCTTAATCATGATGCTCCAGCCAATGTTTAACTGAGGGTAGATATTTTAATTTAGGGAAATTTGGTCTAGACTTTTTTATTTACTAAAACATGAGCTTAAGTCCTAAGATGGTCTAAGATGGCTAGAAATAAAAGGGCAAGGGGAAGTTAGTAAAAATGACAAGCCAGACAATATCAAAAGGAGCCCCGGAGTCAATGATTTTGTACCTTCCTATTAATCTAACCTGATTAGGGGGCTACTCCATCTTCACTTTCAACATGCATGCATCAGGTGATTTCTTATAAGATGGTTTCATTTGGTGTGCTATCAAAGCCAACTGAGCCCGTTCCTGTTTGAGATGCTGACATCTTGTTTACCTTCCTGCAGCTTCCGGGGAGGCAACAGCATTCCTCCTATCAGTAGATTAATTTAAAATACTTTTCTGTTATTCTATTTTATGAAATACCCTCTCCCATTTCTCTCTCCTTCCTGCCATTTCATTTTCTATCATTAATAGAGCCCCCTTCCTATTATGTTCCATGCTCTCTAAGCAGACACATGGTTAGGACAGGCTTTGGGGAGCTAATGCTCTGATGGTGTATAGAGAAGACTAAGCAAACACTGTCAGGAAGGCTGTGGAGAAGCACCTATCTGGACACGAATAGGAAGAAAGTAGGCGAAGAGGACCCACGTCATGCTTCCTAGATCAAGCAGGTCCAGCCCAAGACTTACTGAAGAGTAGAAATTGATCAGCTAAAGTATGGACAGCAATTAAAGTTGGAGGTGAGATGGAGAAGCCTGTTAATGTGGGGTTTATCTTGTTTGGGGGAGGAAGAGGTGGTAAGAGGGAAATCAGAGAGAGTTTGAGGTGTACTGGCTGGTTCTGTGTGTCAACTCGACCCAAGCTGGAGTTATCACAGAGAAAGGAGCCTCCCTTGAGGAAATGCCTCCATGAGATCCAGCTGTAAGGCATTTTCTCAATGAGTGATCAAGGGTGAGAGGGCCTAGCCCATTGTGGTTGGTGCCATCCCTGGGCTGGTAATCCTGGGTTCTATAAGAAACTATTGGCTGAGCAAGCCAGGGGAAGCAATCCAGTAAGCAGCACCCCTTCATGGCCTCTGCTCCTGCCTCCACGTTCCTGCCCTGTGTGAGTTCCAGTCCTGACTTCCTTTGGTGATGAACAGCAATGTGGAAGTGTAAGCTGAATAAACCCTTTCCTCCCCAACTTGCTTCTTGGTAATGATGTTTAGTGCAGGAATACAAACCCCTGACTAAGACAGAAGGGAAGGGAGATCTCTTTGCCATGTAAACAAAATGGAGCATAGCAGGAAAACATTAAACTCTTACTTGTCTGTGCTGAAGATAGGTCGGATCACTTAGAATGTTGAGGGGAAAGCCTGGGCTACAGTTACTGAACCAAGAGGAGGACAAGTAGATTAATTCTGCAAGGGCTGTTTCTATAGCATCAAACCATTTACAACTTTACTGGGTCTCTCTCTGGTCCTAGGGTAAAATGTTTTACATAATGCACTGTCCAGGAATCTTGAGCATAATTTTAAATAAATTTTTAATTTATTCTCTAAGAAGTATAAACATTTATACAATATCGTTTGATCATATCCATCCTTGACACCCCCTTTAACTTCTCAAAGACCACATTACCACATCTTCCTCCCAACCTCATATCTTTTTAAATTTTTAAACAATCCCCTGGGTTCAATTAGTGATGCATATATGTGTTTTAGGTGTAGAACCATCCAGCAGTGGATGGACAACCTCCAAGGGCCCATACTTGTAGAGAAACCTGACTCTCCCGAGGCCAGAAGACTTCACCTATGACTAGTTCCTCATGGGTGGGACCTCATGAGTGCCTCTGCCACCATCCAGGCTGGGATTTTAGCTGGCTCGGTCTTGTGTGAGTCTTATTTAAGTGATTTGCAACTGCTGTGAGTTTGTGTGTGCAATGGCTCTGTCGTGCCCAGAAGACACATTTTCAGTAGTCCTCTTCAACATCTGGCCTTTATTATCTTTCTGCTCCCTCTTCTGGCATGATCCCTGAGGCTTGGTGGCATACGTTTTAAGATCACACAACCAGTGGTCCCAGACAATTCAGGACAGACTGGAAGGATGCCTCAGATTCTTCAGTAGAAATGCAGGTGCTGGAATGCATCTGCTTGCTTGCTTATTTCTAGTTGAAAGTTTTTATTTAAAATTATAAAATTGAACTAGCATGTCCTTTAGTTTTTCTTATACTAAAATATGTTTCATAATCCAAGGCACCATCTTATGAAAATATAACTCCCATTTAAAGTACACATATAAAATCCTCCTCACCGAAAAAAAACTATTTTTCAAAAGCTCAGGAATTTTAAATCAAATATTATCACTTTTAAAACATAGAACTCCAAAATCATGGCCAATTATTCTTTTTTTTTTAATCCTGTAACCAACCTGGTTAAAAATGTTTTGGGTTTGGACATTACTCATGAGTACTATTTTGTTTTGAAATTGCTAATGGTCAAACTATCTCTTGTCATCTTCACCTTGTATCATGTAAGATTAATCAATAGAGTATAGATAAACTGTCCAGCTAACAAAATTAATGACATCCACTGAGTGACCAAACTGTCTACTCCAGTTGAAAGAGCATGTGGACTTGCACAGGTGCAGAAATGAGTTTTCTGAGAGACTTTCTCCTCAACTGGGAATGATCGGCTTCCTGAACCGATCATTTCTGTAAATTGGGAAATGGTGCCATTTATCCATCCAACAGAAAACATGGTATTCTGTTCATTAATTTTTATCATAGAAACATGTTAGATATTTTGGCTCACAGAAAGGCAAACAGACATAACTGATGGCTGAAAGCATCCTGAAAATTGTCCTGTGCAATTAAATATTTTATCAGTACTCAGATGAGGATGGAAGAAAATGATATCAAAATGACAGATGAAAGAGGGGGGGAAGGAGAGAGAGAGAGAGAGAGAGAGAGAGAGAGAGAGAGAGAGAGAGAAAGTACAATGTCCATGAAATTCAAGGCAGATATTTAAATTACCATACTAGGTCAGAGCTCTACATCTAAACTAATCTTAGAAAGCCAACAGATAGGAACATTTTAAGAACTATGAAATTAGTTTCCTGGAATAAAGACTTTTCCAAACAGCAAAGACTGAGACTTTGATTAATTTTAAGTTCTACACTCAGACTGTTGAGCCAATCGCCATGAAGCCACTAGAAGCAAGATTCTCAGAAGATGTTGGTTTTGCTTCTACTTCCTAAGGCAAGAAGAGTCAGTCTTCCACTCTGCACTGTGGGTGTGTCTGACACAGAGACTGTCCTGCCCCACATGCTCAAAGGGGTAGAAGAAATAGGCAAGGTCTGGAGGTCAGCTCTATAGTTACTGTCCAGATAACCCCTTTCTGTGCTTTAAATCTTTCATTTCAACACTAAAATAAATGTTCTTATTCTGAAATATTCTATAAACTAAAGAATTAGTCTAATGAGTTTTTAATAACTATACAAAAGATGTTTAATATCACATGAAATATCTGGAGAAGGACAACAGATGTAACACAGGCTTCAATATTTTCACAGAACTAGGTATGAAAAATAAACAATAAATGGTTAATGTAGTTACTATAAATGAAAACCTTGAGTATCTTGAAATTATGGATGACAATTACTCCTTCATAAAAAAATCTTAGAAATCAAAATTCATAACTGGCTGGCTGTGGTGACATGCACCTTTAATCTTAACACTCTGGAGGCAGAGGCAGGCAGATCTCTGTGAGACTGAGGCTAGTCTGTTCTTTATACTGAATTTTAAGCTAGGCAGGACTATATCAGGAGACCTTGTCTCAAAAACCAAACAAACACAAACCATCAGTAAACACTCATAATTACAGAAACTTATAAACTAGTCAGAACTTTCAAGTTTATGCAAGAAAGGAAGGAAGGAAGGAAGGAAGGAAGGAAGGGAGGGAGGGAGGAAGAAAGAAAGACAAACAGACCAAAGTATTTCAAACAGAACTTTTTCCTTTATGTTTCTCTTTGCACTCTGAAAATACATAAGATTTCAAAAACTGTTCTCTCAAACATTGTTACTGTGACAGCAAATGATTTTCAAAAATCTTAAGAAAAACAGATTGCAAGTTCTATTGTTTAGTCATTTGTGCATGCTTGTCATGATGAAGACAGTACAGCAAATGCCGACAGGTCTTGACAACTCAGGTGAGTAACTGATTTGGAGAGCGTGTGGAGCTGTCACGTGATTAGCTAGGCATCCTCTCTGCCATTGAAACCCAGATCCATGGATCTGCTTCTCTGTAAGAACCAGAACAACAGCACTGGCTGCTTGTGAGGACACAGAAGTGTCGTTCCTTCTCTGGAGGAGGCCACACTTCGGGGAAGCCACATTGCTCTGTGATTTTGCACACTAAGCATGACGAGATCAAGCATGATTCTGTGTTACTCTCAAAACCTACAGGAGTCCTAACGGCTAATGGTGCCTCAAATATTTCACTATCATTTGTGGTCACTGAACCTCAGAATTCAATATAACAATGCCAAAGTTATAGAACAAAGTTGGTCAATACCTCTGACTATTAAAATCTCAGAGGATCATACTTACATTCTGGTTCCGAATATTTTGTCATCG
Organism: Rhynchomys soricoides; assembly: GCA_019843965.1. NCBI lineage: Eukaryota > Metazoa > Chordata > Mammalia > Rodentia > Muridae > Rhynchomys > Rhynchomys soricoides. The sequence goes on from JADRCH010000012.1 coordinate 5,643,932, forward strand.
TCTTAGAGAAAATAGACCGTTAGCTATGGTTCATTAAGGCATCAGTCCATATGAATAGGTGCAAAGTCATAGTGGGTATGCCTGAAAATTGATCTACGCTCTTATGCCTATTTGTGTAGACTGGTGTCTTTCTGAGTCATAGTAAAATATAGCCAGATCATTTCAGAAGGTCCTGGAGATGCACTCTCAGCTTACATGTCTATGTTTAATAAGAATTATAACACCTTCTATATTTAAATGAACTGTCTTTGGCCATAAATAATAACACATGTAAAGTAACCCACATAAACCTTGTAAAATGGATCTTTATATTTTATCTATACTTCCCCATTGCCATTAGATCACGAGAATCAAATGAGGTCCTAACTCAAGTGGAAAATGAAACTGTTCTGCTTAGAGGTCAAAACTCAATGAAGCCTGAGCCACTGTCTTGCACAGAGCAGTCCATTTCCATAGAGGGCCAGGGGCCATCACTCCAAGAAGTCAAATCTGACCTCTGTGGAATGTAAGGTATGGTTTAAAAGAAATTCTGCCACAGATACTGTGTATTTCCTCCATGAGACTATTCTTAGAGCTAACTGGCTTTAAAGGATCTTAAGGAACAGCATGCAGTTTATCAGAAGAAAAGGCTGAAGCCTGAAAAGCAACAGCTGTGAAATAGATAGGTGTGAAAATATTTAAAAAAAATAAACAACCAAACCAAAAACCCAACTAAGCTCACAGTCATTTCTCATCTGGCCGTGAGATAACTTTTATTAATGTCAATTAATTCTTTGCTTGGGACCGTGTGGCTTTATAACCTTCTACTTAGGAGAAATCAATTGTATGAGTTCAGCTAAGAATGAACCACCATTATAGATGTTTCTACTCCTGCCTCTGCTCGGATAGCCCTTAAGGTGGTCTGAGGTAAAAGCTAAAGATGCATTGTAGCCTGGGGGATGATTGAATGAAAAAATGGAGCAAGGGAGCAGAACCTACTTAGATAGACCAATTTCCCACCACCGTGAGCCAGAGCAATTGATTGATGAATCCTTGCTCTGTCAAGAGGCAGCCTTCAGATTTCATCGTATAAAAACTCATTCAACTCAAATTCTGCTTGACAAGCCTCAGACAGCTTTGTTCTGTCACAGATATCATTGGAAGGAAAATGTGCCATTAATCATCCTTAATTAACTTTACCGTAGTCTGCTGAGACCAACGTGCTATCTGGCTGAGCCCTCAACTTAACAAGGATTCTGTAATTATCAAATAGAAGACTGTTTCTCCAGTTCTCTCCTTCCTAGTGTTATTAACGACAGAAACCCATCGTGAGTGGAGCTCACAGGACGACGTGGCCATTGATGGTATGAGATAGCTTATCAGTGGGCACATTCTTCTCTAACAAAAACATAATTTTAAATATGACTGAGCTGCATGAGATGGCATTTTATATTTATACCCCCCTTGGTGTTCATGAGTTCTAATATTTCCTTCCTGATTCTCAGATATCATGTGTGCTGAGATAACATTTTCTAAGTAAAGGAAAGAAACCATGAAAAACGACTAAACTGAAGCCTTAGTTTGAAACACGGCCTTATTTGAAGCACAAAGTAGTTTTGATGAGTCAGCAAGTGCACATACATGCACACGTGAGTGCAAGAACATGCATATCTCTCATGTTCTAAAATGACTTGCAAGTTTGAGAAAAGCACAAAGCAGGCTTGTTTTTATTTCCCCTCAACACCAGTTAAATCCATTTGTTTCTTTTGAAATGATCTATTGTGAAGCTTTGATAACCAGAGCTGTGATTCGGTGATAACTATGAAGAACCCAAATGTTTCAGCTTATTCACGTTTTAAATAAAAGTACGATACATGAACTACAGAGAATGATGAGTGGCCAACATATCCCGGGAGACGTCATGTGGGGCATGCTAGACTTTCAGAAAGGCTTCTAGCTGCTTTGTGTATCAGCCACTCTCTGAATGAGAATACACTAATGAGTTTAGTTATGATTTCATATTACATGCCCAGTTGATCCATTTCGGTTTATGAGAAATTTATATCTACAGCATAGAATCTTCTGTTTATATGAGTTCTACCGTGAGTGATCTACACAATGGTAAGTGGTCTCTCATAATGAGGAGGATGAACAGGAGCACTTTCTGGGGCCTGGGGGGGACGAAGAAGGCTAATTCAGGGTTTTTATTCATGAGCCACAGGTTAAGTGTTTCTTTAAATGACTAATCCATTGGTTAATGTTCTGACATGGTATGGCATGACAGATACAATACTTTGCACCCTCTGAACAGAAATAACAACATAATATCACATCAGGGTTTACTCCAACATTCATACTATATAGTACTCATGTGATAGGGCCCTGTAATTGGAGGAAGACAGAGTTGGGGGTAAAAACTACTTTGGTGGTTCATGTTTACTAAAATAAATGCCAAACTGTGGTTCTATACAAGATTATATAAAGGGCATGTTTCCACAGGAATCCTAAAACATAGACTTTATTCACCAATATTAAACTAGATTTTGAAGCATACATGTAAATGCTGAAGCATAGAATTTGATTTCTTCAAAATTATACATATAACTTAAGTCTCCTAACAATTGAAAAAGAAGTTTATCAAGTTCCATATGATTCAGGTCCTCATCATTAAGATGGCTCCAGGTCTCATATATATATATAAGGTTTTACTTTGTGGAAAAACAGTATGTAAAGTAGAATCTTTATATGAAGTATATTTCACACTGCCCTCTAGACAATAAGTAGAAATTCTATCCTAATATACTTGCATTATAAAATATGATTGTTATTAAATCATTTATCTTTGCTTCTCCTTTTAAAAACTACTTCTTTCTCTCGCATTGGTACCCATAACTTCTCCCATGGGGTTATGGCTGTGACCTCTTTATTTTTCTTCTTTATCTCTTCTTCTAATTTTTTTGGGGGTCACTATGGACTTCGTTTTGTGTATCTTACCATTTTTTCCTTTTCTTTCATTTCTTCTTTGTCCCTCCCTCCTTTCCTCCCTCCCTCCTTCCTTCCCTCCCTCCTTCCTTTCCTCCCTCCTTCCTTCCCTCCCTCCTGCCTGCCTCTCTCCCTCTATCCCTCCTTCCGTCCTGCCTGCCTTCCCTCCTTCCTTCCCTCCCTACTGCCTGCCTCTCTCCCTCTATCCCTCCCTCCCTCCTTCCTTCCCTCCCTCCTTCCTTCCCTCCCTCCTTCC
>JADRCH010000012.1:5647158-5683231 GCA_019843965.1 Rhynchomys soricoides
CCTTCCCTCCCTCCTTCCTTCCCTCCCTCCTTCCTTCCCTCCCTCCTGCCAGCCTCTCTCCCTCTATCCCTCCTTCCATCCTGCCTGCCTTCCCTCCCGATTCTTTCCTTTGCTCCTTTCCTTCTTGTTTGTGTTCTCTTTCCGGTCTGACCTCCTTCCCAATCCCTCTTCTTCCTGTTACTTTCAAATCAACTATCAACTTTCTGTACTATACAATAGGAACAGAAAGGCACACACATTAGGTCTGGGCAATGTGACAGAAGAGACAGGCGTTGGACAGAGAACCCTAACATAATCCAATAAAAGACACAAGAGACACATACCGAGGATGCTAGAGTGACAAATTATTGCTCCATAATTTAGTCTTCCCAGTGATGTAACAACTATAACATATAAGAGATTTCTAACGAAGGAATGTGGAAAGGGATGAGATTCAAAATGCAGAGAGGAGTTCATGTCATCACTCATTCATTGGACATTTATTGACAATGTGCTTGGGTTTCATACACCAACCAACCCACCTAGACTGACCAATCATTTATTGATTAAAACTTTGTTATCTAGGAACACGTTGATCATGCTTGTGATATACAAAAGAAATATATCTGTACTAGAAATTAATTTCAAAAACAATGATAAAGTAGGGTACCATTTATTGGGAGATATGTGCCTCTTCTCTCTCCTTTTTATTTCTGTCCTAGCTGGACCTGAGTGGATTTCCAGTGTTGTGTGCCTTCTTCACTTGACAAGCAGTGAGAGTTAGCAAGAATGATAGTAGAAACAAAAAGAGAACACACCTTTCTGGTACAAATCATTGGGACGCATTTAGGGATTGGTCACTAAATACTATGTGCACTCCACACGTAACACATAATCTGGACCAGTTCTAGAAGGAAAAGATTAGTGTGTTTCTCTTCTCACTCCCACAGGGTCTTGCCAGGCTGGGATTTGCTTCGTGGTCATTTCATGAAGCATATACAATATGCGTTCATGTTTGCAACAGTCAGCTGGAGAGTAACAGAAAAGTGTATGTTTTGACTATCTGCGTGAAACATGTTGCTCTGATCCAGTCAGGAAATATACAGCCTTCCCTATGCTGTTCAAGATATTTAATATCAAATCTCACTAAAATATTTTCTTTTGAGGCATAAAATCAAGCCATCTAGATTCCCCCAAGATGGAGTAAGAATTGGAGGGAAGAGCTGTAAATGTCCTTCCACATTTCAAAGGTCACAGTCGGCATTAATTATGTTTAACGAATGTCCCATTTAACCACATGCAAACTTAAATCAGTTTGGGTCTGACTGATTCAAAGCTATTTGTTGGTCCCCTGCCCTGCTGCAGTAATTGCTTAGGACGGACTCTGCACGGGTCAAAAGAGTGGACTCTGCTTATCCTATTTCTGCTAATAACAGTCTTCTATAAAAAAATTGAGACCTGATGTTTCAAAGTCACTTTCCTTTGCTGCAATCCATATGCGATTTCGAATTGTATGAGAGAAGCCTCTGAATTCACTTTTAATTTAATTACATTTTAGTAACAGAACAATAGCAGAAGACACAGTAGGAGGGTTTGTTTAAAAAAAGAAGAAAAGAAAAGAAAAGAAATTAAGAAAAGCACGGGGTACTTGGCAGTTAACAGAGTTCTAACGAATGCAACTAGATGTGGGTATTTTGAAGAAAACAGACGGGAGGGACACAAGGCCCAGTGAGAGAGAAGGAGAAAATTCTCTTACATGAAGTTTATGGGATGAGTGAGGTATGCTGGCAGTTAGGTCTTCAAGACTTGAATTTTATACTAACAACTGAAACTCTTGCTATAAAGGAGCCTTCCCCACAATACTAAAGGCCATTTGCTAGGGTCTGGACCTTTTGTTGAAAATAATGTTTTCAAACATTACCCTGCCCCACCACAGGTCCCCCACCCATCACGCGCAGGGCTTCCTGCAGGCCATCCATGCTGTGGATGAACTCTGCCTCCTTTGCTATCGACTGTCTTTGCTCAGTGGGTAATTTTTTTTCTTCTCCAGCCTCTCTTATCTAACCTTGCACCTCCCACAAGCTGTCTCCGCTCATCGCTCTGCAATATACATTTACCCCTTGGCCTGTAGATAATGAAATCTTGATTGAATATGTACATCTGCTCAAAGTTTATTCAGTTACAGGTACATCTTTCAAGTGTGATCTACAGCAGCTCTATCTCCCACACCTTAGATGACAGAGAGCAAATTTACTTAATGCGCTTTGCTCTGACCAAATGTTGATATGATTTAATAAGTGTATTTCATTGCGGCTGTTCAACTGTCATTTTGAGCAGGATGTATGTATGTGTAGGCAAAATAAAATGCCAAAACAAAACAAAAAAATCCCTACAAACCCACAGATATCTACAATCAATCCCTAAATTAGTTATGTTCATATCTGGTCCCAATATCAAAGGAATTGAGCCAAAATAATGTGAAGGTGAAGAGTTGTATTAGGTATTCATTAGTATTTATACCACCAAAGGTCAGACTCCTCCTAGATTAAAGGCCTTTCTTTTAACCAGCTACTTATAAACCCTGAACAGCTTGAGCCGAGAGTCAGACGAGGCCCACGGTTAAGAAGCACAGACTTGCAATGGAGTTTTGCATGACGACTCTGTCAAGATCTCCTTATACATTTCTATAATCAATATTTTATAGTGCATAGATAGCACAATCATTTGATCTATACCTCATGCTCATTATAAACCTGGATGGGTTTCACTTTTTCCTGTTTCAAAACACCAGCTTGGCTGCATAGTCTTGATTTTCAGTCATACCTGAGGAAGTAGAAACTTTACGAATGGGAAAAGAAAGACATTTCATAGAAAATCTTTCTGGCTTCGGGATCCAGCACAGTCTTATTCTCTCCTAAATCTAAAGCCAAATGTTCGGTTTCCTAATATTTTTCCTGCCTACTGGGTATTTCTTTCCTTCTTCCATGTAGCCTCTCTCAGTCTGACCCTTGTGTATTCCCCTCAGAAAGGGTTGTTTATTTACATTGGCAGTCCTTTCTAGGCTCCCTGGAGACTCTTGTTTCCAGTAGCATGTGGGACTACTAAGCTTTCATGTTGACAAGTGGTAGGTGGGATCCAAGCTTTTGTGGTTAAATTGTTTATTGATAATTACCTGTTAATTACCCTACTGCCTGAGTCCTGTAATTTACTCTAACCATTACATTCCTTTTTCTTGAAAACTATCTGCACACGTGCGTGCGCAGGCATACACACACACTCACACACACACACACACACACACACACTCACACACACTATGGTTTTGTACCACCTTTAAGAATGGTTCAATTCTTAATTAAAACCACTTATACTTAGAATACTTTCTCATCATCTAATACCTGGGTTGATGAAAAAGCAAACCAGTCTTGTAATTATAGCTCTGCCTCATAATTGATTTGTAGCTGCTCAGTAGAATTTTGGATGGCAATCACCTAATTAGGTGTCATACAGTATTCTTGGCTCATTACTGTTGATTTTACCGTAGAGCATTTTATTTCATCATGTTGGGCAGCAATTCTGTTCTAAATCAAAGGCTTGAGACAAAATAAATGAAATTCCATATTATTTGTTAAAATATGAAGCTTTTTAATGGTAAGATGCCAGTAGCCAAATTCCATTCTAACATGGCCACAGAGGATTACATATTTAAAAGACAGTTGCCGTGTCTGAAGTCTAAGCAGAACTCGCTAAGATTACCTCAGTGCCTAGAGCATATATAATTGGCTGCCTCAGTTTCCAAATGTCTCAAGGAATTCCACCTAATCTTTGTTCCAGAAAGCTTTCAATACTAAGAACATCTGGTAAAATATCTCGCTGTTAGTAAAATGTATAGCTAATAATTAAGTCTAACTTTATAGGAATCAGAATTAACTCTGCCAAGCACGGAGATGGATTTATTGAGTGTCTATAGTAGAAACGTATTGCACAATGAACTGCAAAGAGCGATCAAACACAGCTCTAAAATCGCTACTCAAGAACTCTGTGGCTACACAGTCATCCTGCTGCCGTTTTCCGCTAGCCACCTCTGGTTTCCCACCTGTAACAATTTCCCCAGGCACTTTTTTTTTTTTTTTAACAGATGCTAAAGGAAAGCAAGGTCTAGGGGGACTCCTGAAGTGTGTTGGTACCACTGATTAAAGTCAGACTTCAGAACAGTTGCTTACACTGTCCATGCAACTTCGACCTCACTCAGAAGCATCACCGTGGTGGTGGAGAAGTTTGGGTGCCTGAAGCTGACCAACCAGACATACATCTTCCCTGGGACTTCCCATGCTAAATGCAGGCCCTTTAGAACATATCATTCTAAAGCCACACTGGAAAGCACATAGCATTTAAAGTTCAAATGGCTGGAATGAAATGTAAGTTTGACACTTAAAAGATAAATAAACTTAACAAGATAAATAAAAGTTTTCTCTGAACTTCTATTATTAAAAAAAAAACTTGGATAAGAGGTATCATAATATCGATCCATCCGTGTATTAAAAGTCTTGTCATCATGTCAACAGTATAATAAAATATTAAGAAGCGTGAGATTATGTTTATAGCTGGAAAGTACTTGTGATTACAATAATCACTATTAATCCAAGAAATAATAAGCACCCATTTAAATAAAGATTAAAAGAGCTTTGCTAGGTCTAGTGAATAAATAGAAAGTCAACGATTTTTAAATATCTAAATAAGAGTGTCCATGCCCACACATTATAGCATTTCAACAAATATTTTTCCTAGGGGAAGATTAAAGTCGGGAAAGGAAATGGAACAGGCTCAGCTGCTGTCACTGCACTCTTAGTATTTTGCTTGGGAGAATGAACCTTGTCAAATGGAAAGACTGGAATGAATACATTTCTCAGCTGCTTAGCAGACACCTCTTCCAACATAAGCTAAACATTTCAGCCGACCTCATTTCCATGTGACTATTTGCACTCCCAGATAGATGATCAGAATATTAAGGGAAATGGGTTGATCTTGGCCTTGGAATTATATGGCTTAGGTGTAAATTTATGCTTAATCTTCCACGATTACGTTTTAACATTCCTAGCCGAAATTTGGTTGGGATATCAAATTGTTCAAAGGGAAGTTTATACCACAGCCCGACAGCCACCACTGGGGAGAAGATGGAAACCCCAAGCCACAGCCAAGCCCATCCATAGGGCTTTTCCCCATGAAGGAGACCACGGCAGACTTACCATTGTTACCGACAAATTACTACCATTAACCAAGCCAGATAATTGTGTTTTTAGGTTTTTAAAATAGTTTGGGCAACTTCAGAAACTCTATAGCTGGAAAAGAACTGTACTTGAACCTACATTTATAGAATTTCATTCTGTGCCATTTGGTCACTGGTTTCCTGATTGAAACAATAGCCCCAGTGCCAACTGCACAGCAGACACTCGAAGGCCTGGCTTGAATCACAATTCAGCCAAGCTTTTCAGTAGTCACATGGCCCCTCCCCTACTTCCAGGAGATTATCAGCATTGCTTTTTATATAGTTGGAGATGGAGTTATTTATATGATCCTGCTTTCTCTATAAGAAAATTCACAAGATGAATCTCTCTCTCTCCCTCTCTCTCTCTCTCTCATTCTATAGTCAACCTAATCAATGTAAACAATGATGCAAAAGTATTCAGACTTACCATGTGACTACCTTAAAGATCAATATTTAAAATGAATACATATCATGCTAATTTAAGCATGCACTATATCCCAGAGTTTTCACAGAAGAAATCTATGATGGATATAGATACTTTTATACACTATTTCTTATTTTCCAGGACTATCTTTTGCCAAGCAGAAAATTTTAAAATTGACAAGTTCAATATTGGTCTCATTTATAAACTTCCATTTAAATCTATAACCTCAATGAGGAATAGATTAAGGTGCTAAATGGAGGAGTAAAGTCAGGTAGATGATGACCTAACCCTGTGCTCTACAAGGTGTACAATTTAAGGCAGACAACAATGCGGGAAATCTGCAGAACCAAGACACAACCTACTGATCTTACAGCAGTTGTTTTAGTTTTCTTCTGCAATTCTGGGTTCTGTGGCTTAAATCATTCTCTCTTTATTTAGGCCTCATTGTGGAGCTTTAAAATAGTATCCCGTTGACAAGAATCTGGGGTCCTTCAGACCTAATATCACGTCAAGCTGCCGGGCTGAGACCTTACATGCCAAGTCTCAGCCTACGATGAATTTTATAAGTGAGTTATAAACCCCTCAAAAACAGGGTTTATAATGGAAACGCTGACAGACTGTTAACTATCAAGTTTCTAGTGGGTTCCTGTATAATATACTGTATTTCTTCCCCTTGAAGATATTAATTTACTTTTTGAAACGTTCATTGCTAAGATTAAGCGTAGGTTTTGAAATGTGTTCATAGGCAATTTATGCATGAGTAGAAATGCACTCTTCTACAGATGTACAGAATACTAATTTGAAAATGATTTATAGACCACACTGTTTTGCACATTCCATTCCCTTCTGGAAAGTTCAGACAAGGTTTTTCTCTGACACAACCCCAGGACCCTCTATAGACTGTAAATACAACACAGTAGCTATGGTTGTTTATGTTCTTGAGACATCAACTAAATATTGTCCCAGTATAAACAAGGTAAATTTCTACAACCAATGAGATAAGAGTACTTTAAAACTAGAAGAACTTAGAAAGGAAGACCTTAACAGAAGCACGTTTGAATCATTTCTCACCATCTTAAGGGAGAGAGTTGTTCTTCACCACAGACAAGTTTTTAGGACCCTCTGCAGATGCTCACACCTATGATGCACAGGTAATTGCTTATGATCTCCTATAGCTTAAATCATCTCTAAATCACTTATAGTAGCGAATACAATGAAAATACAGAGATACATGTTACTATATTATTTGCAAAATAAATATAAGAAATCATCTCTGTATGTATAATACAGATATATTTTCAACATTCATTGAATGTATGGATATAAAACCCTGGAAATGAAAGAGTGTCTATATGTTGATCCTGTGAGCTGTGGAATGATTTGTTGCCATATGAATGAAGAACACATCTTTGATATTAGATATTAATAGCAGCATTTGGAAATCCATTCCAAAGGAGTAGCTTATTTCTTAGAGTAGAAATTTAAAAAATATTAACTGTATGTTATCATTCTAAGACCCTGAGTTCAATTGTCAACATCATACATGCATAAAAATTAGATAGCCGAAGTAGGTGTATAGATGATATATAGATAGAGATGGAAGATGGGTAGATGAGTAGAGAGACAGACAGACAGACAAAAAGTAGATGATTGATTATAGATAAATAGAAGACATATAGATAACACAATCTATAGATAATTGATAGACAAATAGATAGAAGATAAATATAGACAGATAGATGATAGATAGATGGAATGATAGATAGAATGATAGATAGATAGATAGATAGAATGATAGATAGATAGATAGAATGATAGATAGATAGATAGATAGATAGATAGAATGATAGATAGATAGATAGATAGATAGATAGATAGATAGATAGATAGACAGACAGATAGATAGAGACAGAATCACATTTATCTATCTACCTCATTGCTCCTGCACAGGATGCTATGACATCATAGCAACAGAAACGTTACCAGTGCAGCCACCCTTCCAGCATATCATCCTAGAAATACTGTCTATATGGGATAATTCCTCTCAGAGGGAAAATGATGTTATTGGAAAACCAACTGAAGATTCTTTCTGGAAAATGAGAGATCCCTCCAGTTACATGCCCCCTCCCACAGTCTCACTTCTCAACTCCCCTCATTGTTGGAAAGCACAAGAAGACCCTCTGCTGGACTCCGGGTGAAGTGATATTTTTAATGCTAAATAAAAACCTTTGCCACTAAATCAAAGGGCCTCACATTTTGGCTTCATGCAAAAATCACCAATTAAGCATTAAAAACTCACGAAACTCTGGCCCTGACTTAGATTTGTCAAGTCAGAATTTACAAAGTTACAGGACTAAAGATAGCTACATGTTGCTTTATCATATCAGAATGGCAATATTACATATATTATGCATAATAAAATTATGTTTATTAGCAAATTTTCAAAGCAGTTTATAGCTATTTCTATATATAGATCATAATGATTTGGAGGAAAAACTGAGAAAACCTTGAAGCATGGGGCCTTCTCTTTGAAACAAAGGAGTGGGGAGATGATCCATAGCTAATCGTCACTGAGGAAGAAAGGCCTTCCTAAAATAGCTTAGAAGTAAACACGGAGTGCACATGCGACTGGCCAGGCAGCTGGGAAGGTGCAGCATCTCCGAAGGATGTCACAAGATAGATAGGAGCTGTAAGTTAAGAATAGTCAGCCGTGCTTCCTGGAGAGGAGGTCCATATCCTCAGGAGGAAGAAACTATCTCAGAATATCCCATCTGGATACACAGACGGCGGAAGTCACAGTCATCGTACGAGTCGACATTAGCCAAGGGATCAACTATAATTAATCCAGTGAAGTCACAAAAGCAAGCAGCCGATGATGTAGGAACTATTGTTAAACATACGTAAACTTTATTATTAAAAAGAAAAAGCATGACATTTGATCTTTCAGATTTGTACCTGTCCAGATAGAAAATCTACTTTTCTTATGAAAATGCTCTCCGCTAAACTACCCAAGCTCAAAGGTAAGCGCTTATGTATGTAAGTGTATGTTAGATACATAGCTAAGCAGATAGACGATCATTAGGTGAATGGTCTTCCTTCTCTGCCTCAAAGACTTCAAAGACTATCAGTGCTCACAACTCCCACATTCTTCTTTTATCCCTGGCTTTACTCCCAGGTTTCAGACCTTGTCCTCCATCTGTCTGTGTGATCTCCCTATGGGCTGTTTGATCACTACCTTCCATTTCATATCTCCAATATGAGGCCTTTGAAGTCTCCTCTTTCTTGTCCACTTGGTCTCTTCTCACTTACCTCTAACAGTCAAAGAGCTCCATCCATCACCTCTTTTCCCAAGCCAAGCACCTGGGAATAACCCTCAACTGGCTCGTTTCTCTCTGTTTCCTTTCCATCACAAAGTACTTCAAGGGTTCTTTGTTAGGAGCATCCTAGAGCTGGCCCACGTTTCTCGGTCCTCCCACAGACTCTGTGTAATTCACCACCTCACTGTTTCTCACTGTAGCAGCCCAAATGGTCCCAGGACAACATAAGCCGTATCACACACTCTTAAAAAAAAATGTTCTTTCTTTACACTTTGACTAGAAATAAATATATACCATTGTCTGTGCTCACAGGGTGGAGAGCTCAGCTAATTGTCATTGATTAAAATCATTACACACTGGCCACCAGTATGCATTGGCGACATCCACTTTGTGAGCGCCATAGTCTGAACTCCACAGACCTTGCTGTTTCTCTCTCTCTACCAGCTTATTATTCTAGGCTCTTTATTAGCGCCTCCCAAGTATGGCAGGCTATGTGCTGCAGTACATTTACATGAGCCATCCCTTTGCCTTCAAATATTCTGCTTTCTGACCTTGACTTCCCAAGGCCTTCTGTTCCTTGGGACTCTATGAAATATATTTTTCCAGAGAACCTTCTTGGGCTTGCTAGATTTTGTCAACTCGACACAAGATAGAGTCATCTGGGAAGAAAGAACCTCAACAAAGAAAATGTCTCCATAAGACTGGCCTATGTCTGTCAGGTATAGTCTCCGTATCAGCTCCTGTCTGCTTGAGTTCCTGCCCTGACTTCCTTCTGTGATTGAAACTGTTACCAGGAAGTATAATGAACTAAATCCGTTTCTCCCTCCGTTGCTTTTTTGGTCAGCAACAGAGACTCCCGAAGACACTCCTCTTTCCTCTTCCATTAAGGCAGGCCAGTCCCTCAGCTTTTATCCCAGGCACAAGTGACCCTGCTTTATGTCTCCCACTGTCTGGGACATACTTGCTCACTAGCAGAATACCTGCTTCACTCCAGGAAAAGACTTTTCACGAGAGTAAATTTGGTGCCTACCCACTCTGTGCTGGACCTGCAGGTTTTAGGCACCATACATGTCGATGAAGATCTATTAAACAAGGATTAAACTGCAAGCATGAATGTCCTGGAAGCTCAGATGTGCCAATTGGAAGCTGAGGAAGGACAGTGAGGTAGTTAATGAATTAGTTATGTTTGACTTTTCAATTTTCCCCCAGGTTTTCATTTTAAAGAAACATTAGCATATGTGAAAAGATTTTTTTTTTTTGGTTTGTTTTAATTTATTCTCATCTCTCAGCCTGGTGGGAGATCTGTATAGAGGTCCAATTTCAAATAAAGATATACCAATAATGCTAAACAGATGCATTTGTACCACATTTAAGTCTCTGTGAGAGAAACGTCACAGGCTTTGGGACCTTCATGTTCATCTTTTTTCAACAAACTTAACTGGATTTTTTTTATAGCAGAAAAAAATAGGCACAATTATGCTCTTACCCGCTTTAAAGACTGGCCTAACTTTGACCCATTTTATCAGCAATACAAACTTATTTGTCCAGAGAAAATGAAGTTTTTATTTCAAAGAGGGTCCTAAAAGTGGACCAGAAGTTTCCATTTATTTCACCAACTGGGACTTGGCTTAAGCAGCAAACACTTCCTGCTTCCATGGCTGAGAAGCTATATATTATCTGCAATAATCTCTTTAGCCTGTGACTGGAGGAAGAAAGGTGGCTTGCCCTTATTTATCTTTTTTAGAGACTACATGGGTTTTAATGTCCTTGAAAACAACCAAGCAGAGCAAAGCATTAGCTACAATACACCTCTGCATGCTAGCTAGCACTCGCCTACCGAGGTCCAAATGTCCCCGTGTCTAGCACCAGCTTGCCGTTGCTAAAACATTGGGATTGAAAAGACAAGGTAGATATGTGATTCTTTTACTGCTTTGTAAATGTTTAAAAAAAGTAACATGCAAGCGTGTCAGTGGGATTGGTAGAGCTCTGCCTGGCATCTAGCTGCCAACACCTGAAGAGGCACATGGCACAGGCCCATGGCATATTTGTCAAAATTAACGTAATTACACTTAAAGATTAGTCTTTAAGGCAAGTAATAAAAAAGAACATTTCAGTTTACAAACAAAAGAAACGGAACCAAGGCAGACGATGATTGTTCCTTGATAATTTTTAAAGGCTAAGAAACTGCATTTTGATTGGAAAATGGACTCTTACTTTTAATTTAGTTATAGGTTTTGGAAGCCTTGTTGGAATTTCAAGGAAGGGAAATGCTTGACCTCAGTTACTCCTCTCCTTCTTTTTTCTGCTTCAGTCATGATGCACTTCAATCTACAAATCAGGTAGGCAGTTCAAGATGAGTTTCAGTAATAATGTACTAGAGAAGCTGATACTCTCCTAAAATAAGATACTCTGTTTTTACTCACGTTTTTAAATAAATTTGTTCCTCTACATGAAGGTATCAGTACAATTATTTTATTTTGCAGACAAACTTTCACATAAAAGATTTTACCCAACCATACATATAATATGCTAATGAAAATGGAGTGTGAGTTTGTGTGTGTGTGCGTGTGTGTGTGCATGCGCACGTACACACAACTGTCTGTGTACACGGAATTCTCTTTGTGACAATCAGAGTAATATAACAATTTAGGTAGCACCTAGGATTTCCCCTAAGAACTTTAAATAAATTAAAAAAAATCACAAGGGCAGTTTTTTTATAATCGCTATCAATAACTGAAAATAGTCACCCTTATTCAGTTTAGTGTTCCACGCCAACTATTTTTACACAATATTTCACCCATCCATTCTTTCCTAAAAACATCATGGAAGAAGCCTTATGAGGTATTTCCGGGAGAGCCCCTCCCCTCCTCCCTTTCTTTCTCTCTCCCCTCCTTTCTTGTTTTTTCTTTTCTGAAGAAAAATAAAAAAGACTTTCTTCTAAACAAGTGATTTTACATGGTGTATAAAAACGACCTTGAACAAAGAAAAAAAATGGAACATAAAGATTAATTACTTCCGGTGAATTTAAGCACAGATCTGTGGAAATCCTCCATTTCTTTCAAAACATTCTGCTAATGAATTGCTGAGTTTGCCTATCCTGTGCCCTTTCTCATTGGGAACAACTGATGCCTGGCACCTCTTCAAGATGGTCACACACACACACACACACACACACACACACACACTTGTGAAAACAGAAGCCAGGCCAGATTCCCCATAAGGGCTGTTTGGTGAAGTGAGGCTCATTGACATTTTCACTCTGACTATGAAAGTTCTTCCTTAATCCAGCCTGAACACTGCATGTGGCTCATTTCCCGACTTTACAAAGTCCCCCCCACCCCTCCTTGGGACCACTGTAGCCACAACAGAACAATGGTTTTCTTTGCTCAGTAAAGTAAGGACAGAGTGACTAATGCCCCTCTGTAGCCTACAGGAGACCGAGCACTGTTAATTTACAATTTCAGTGCAAGGGGGCCACTTTGAAGGCAAGCTAGAGTCATCGTGTGCATGGATCTCTCTAGAAATTATGCATTGGGTCCAAGGCTGGCATTCTGCCTCCACTGGCATCCCATGGTTTTCACTCTTCCAGGCAATTTGGCCCCTGATTTCAAGCAAATGCATCCTGAAGGCCTAATGCCAGAAATGGTTTGATATGATTTATGCTCCGCATTTTCTCACAACGCAGAAAATTTTAGAGCAAAAAGACATATTTTTTCATTATTTAGCATTTGCTGTGAGCTGTATGGGAGCCAGAGTTATTTTAGTGTCAACCTTAATTTCCCTGGACCCCTGTACAGAGTCAGCTCAGAAGTGTTTCCACCCCGTGTTTGTTACACAATGAGAGGTTCGCTGGCCACTGCATTGACTGCCACATCCCACGTCCTTCTTGACCAAGGTAGGCTGGAGAGGATCCCTGTACAGTTGGTATCCTTTGAAGGCACAATGACCACCATCTACTTTTATTTTTATTTATTTTTATCTGAAGGCTTCCTGCCTTAGTCAAATTCTCTGCAATCACCTTTGACTTATATGGGATTTGGTGGACAGACATCTATTGTGCTGTTTCCTGTAGTATTTAGGTATAGGAGTGTCAACCTCACAGCCTCAAGGGACATATGATCCCTGGTTATCACATTGCTAGGTCCTGAGACCCTTTGGCTTGCCTCCAGCTTCCTGCATGTAGCTCTGTACTATCTCTAAAATAAAGGTGGATAACAGCAATGCCCATTTGACCCCTTCTAAAAATGGACATTATAGGTTACAAAGGTCAACTGGCCCTAAGTTTATGTTTCTACTTACTGCATTCAGACAACAGTGTTTCATGTCTCGTGAATAAAGATTTTCAGTACTGGGGAAAACATTATTAAAACTTCCTGATATGTGGATACATGAAAAAAAAAAGATTTTTATAAAACTATAAAAACATAATTTCAGTTTTGTCAGAGAAATATGCGAAGATCGGAAATAAACTCAAAACAAAACAAAAAATATAAAAAGGTTGTGTCTATATAAATAGACAGTATTATCTCCCAAAAGTACCCATTGAATAATCTTCATGTTCACTACTGACAGGGGTACATGAAACAAAATAAATCTATAATCTCATAATTAAATGATAACAATCTATCCGAGGACAGTTTAGCCTCTACCAATAGTCTCAAAAGCACATTTTTCACTCTGTAGAAAAACTGACCAAACTTCAAATTTTTGACAAATCAATGTTGACTTCTCTCACGGGACAGAGAAGGGTAGACGATCTACAGGAAAGAAGTCCAGAACCCGACACGTGTAGGATGATGTGAGTGACAAGATGTGAGTCTGTGCATGTGCGCATGTGCACAAGGACATGTCTGTGATGTGTGGAGACCAGAGACAACTGCATGTGTCTTCTTCAATCTCTCTCATCCAGGTTTCATTGTTGTTGTTGTTTATTTGTTTTGGTTTGGTTTTTGGTTTTGCTTTTTGTGATGTATGATTTCTGGCTGAATCTCGAGCTAGACTGCTTTGGTTACATTAAGTAGCCATTGCGCTCAAGGGTCTTTGTGCCAGACCTCCCCAGAGCTGAGTTTAGAGGTACATACCAGAGTGCTTAGCATTTTACAAGGGTGTTGAAGATTCGAACTCAGGTCCTTACGGTTGCCTAGCTATCATGTGACTGACTGAGTCATCTCTCAAACCCCACCATATAAATTCTGAGTAAACATGAGCTATTTGACTTTTACAGAGCCTACTTTCTCACTTGCATAAGTTCACTACAACTAGGTTTTGTCTTATTTCCTAGAGTCTTTGTTTAGTTTTTAATATGTTATTTCTTTGAATAAAAGAACACATGCAAGGGGGTAAAAATCCCTGGCATAGCATTGCATTTCGTGTGTGGGATAAGCTAGAATGTTATCTTTAATGGTAACTACTGGAGGCAGGAGGATGAAGGAATTAGTAAAATCTGACTCAGTTTTGGAAACTGGGCACAATGAATATAGCCATGCATAAAGTTCTTTACTGATGTTAGATCTGAAAGTCATAAAGTGATCAGTATAAGGTTATCTATCTCACTCATCCACAAACATAACAGGCATTTATAACATGGCCCAGGTGCTGACAACTATTTCATTGCACATTCTGAATTCTTACTCTATCTAAATAAACATTATTCATCCAAAAAATTTAGAGTGCAATTAATGCTCATGACCATAATGATTCTAAACCTATAAATTGCAAAACACTAAGATTTTAGTAATATTCACACATAGGTTGAGAACCTAGGAGAGAAGTTACATTTTTCCTTTGGAGAGAAGATGAACATTACTATTGTAAAAATGAATTGCATTGAAAAATCAACCATGTATTTTTAAGTTACAGAAAAGAATCCATTTTCTGTGTGGCATTCTGGGAAGAAACAAAAGTTAGTGTATGAAGAAGAGATCTTCCATGGGGTGGGAAGATAGGAGAGCCACAAGGAGAGCTCCCAAGCATCAGTGTCTACACTCAAGGCCCCAGCGGGGACTTACTGAAGCAGTGGAAAGTTCCCACAGACCTGTGATCTGGGCCATGCTGCAAGTTGATAAGAAAAAAACGGGAAGTGATGCCAGGCGTCACAAAGGACACTTCCGTTTTGACTGGAGTGCTTTCAAGTCCAGGGAGTGCTATACATGCCTGGTGAGGCAGGGGGAGGCAGAGTGTGTATCAGATGCAGCCTACAGGCTCATGCATGATACAATTACTTATGTGTGAAATTCCCCCAAAATAAGATGAAACCAAAGAATTAAAATAAACAAATCCAAGCAATAGTATGTCAACGGAGGAATTTCTTTTCTTGTGCTTAAACAATGGGGCTTGAAACACCACAAGCCTTATTTCTTCATTGTTCTATCTCAGGTATCCACAGAGCCTGCTACTTCCTGTCTAACTGCATTTTGGGAATTCAAAGTTTTTCTGTTGAATTGATCATACAGTATTACTTTGATAGCAGATGCTGAGCTGTATTTAAGTTGGCAATGGTTGTGGCGTTGGGTAGCTAGGCCTGCTAGCTCAGCAGAGAAATGTTCCATGCCTTCTTCCAAACACTGCTCTCCCCTCAGCACATGGAGCTGCACAGATGCGCCCTCCACTCTGGAACCCTCAGGCTCCCAGGGCCTCAGGTCTGCCAGAAGGGAAAGCCAGGTGGGCTGCAGCACACCTCATACCAGTAAGATCTGGTACCTTCTCCTCTCCTTTCTGTAAACACAGACACTGAAGTGTCACAGCACTGAAAACTAGAAATTTCGCTCCTGCCCCCCCCACATGCACGCACGCACGCACGCACGCACGCACGCAAGCACGCAAGCACACACCCGCAGGTGAGAGAGAGAGAGAGAGAGAGAGAGAGAGAGATTTGCTATTCTTTCTCCTTGCCTTCAGTGGCCTCTCAACTTAGCTCAGATCTTTTATTCAAACCTTAGGAAGACCACTTATAGCTAATTTCCTTCTTGATGAAAGATAGGAGATATCCTTGTAATTTAAAAATAAAAATTGCTTGCTTCTTTTCCTCAAAGATCACATTTCAGCAAGATTCCTCTGCCTAGGCTTTCTTCTGTCCACGTCTCCTTCCTTCCTGCGGGCACCTAGCATCTCTTTTCACACATGCTTTTCTTCCTGACACTAACGCTTCCTTGTATGTATTTTCTATTTCTACATATTGGTCTAGCTCCTTTCTTTTTCTGACTTCATCATTGGAAAACGAAAGTCCAAGGGGACCAGCACTTTTCAGTTTTATCATCTAAAAGTAGTGTCTGGCCTTCACTGGGGCTCAAAAACACGTTTGCTAAATGAAAGAATCAGCCAATGAGGATTGAAAGAGAACAGGAGCAGAGTCACAAGACAGAAAAGCTTTACAATAGTATAAACTCCACAGTTGGGCTATTTGGATTCAAAATCCATTTCTGCCATTTATTGGTTACCTGATCTTAAGAGAAATAGATTTGCTTATACATGTTCCCATTCTTAATCTGTGCCATAGAGAGTCCCACATACTGTGTCGCATAGTATAGAGAGAATAATTAAAACCACCCCTTGTAGAAGTCTACATTGTTTCTGAAACAGTAACAAAGTAACTGCTCTCATTGCTATGGCTGTCAGCAGAATTTCCAGAAACGGCATTCTGATAATTCTGTGCCATGAGTTAGTAGTCATGAATAGAAATTTCTAATAAATAAACATTTTAGACTAAACTCACAAATTATGTCAGCTTCCCTTTATATACGTGCATTTGGCTTCACCATCAATGGCACCATTATCCATGTAGAATTGCTTCCTCCCTCCTAGTTGCTTGCTTTTGGAGTGTCTCGAGTAACATGTTCATGTTGGTCTCTTTGCTCCCTTAGACTGGCTTGGGCTCCTGGCTTTCTGATCTACCTACCCAGCTTCAGAACTGTAAACTGATGTTTCAGAGAGTGGCAGCAGCAGCCACCAGCCGTCCTTCTGGTTTGCTTTTCAGTGAATGGGATTAAGAGATCACAATTTATCTTTCCTTTAGGTGTCCCAAGAGGAAAGGCACCTAGAACACGTAAAAAGGGAAACTGCAGATCGATTTCTGGCTTTCCACTCTTCATTAAGCATCCCACCGATTCGGTTTCTATTGGTTACATCTATACACTTGAACTCTGTACAGAGGGCTTCAAATGGTTACAAAGATGACTCAGACTTCAGTTCTGTCACCAGGTAGCTTTGGCTCCCAAACACAGCTTTGTCTCACCTGATGAGAAACAGGTGAGAGTCTTAAGCAAAATTGATTTTCTCTCTAGTTTCTGGTGAATTTGGTCTCCTTGCACAGTTACTTCAACTTCTGCTGTCCAAAATGGCAGCTGCTGACATGTGTCCCTATTTAAATTTGAATGAGTTAAAACTTCATTTCCTGGGGCCATTGGCCACAAGTAGCCACAGACTATGGTACTGGACTACACAGAGAGTTCCATGAAGGAGTGCTTTCCCTAAAATGTGAGATACTGATAAATATCCAAGCAATGAAGACTTTTCTGGGGGCCCAGTGTTGATTTGATATTAGCCAGCTTATTAAGGCAAACAGTCAAAATGGCAAGCAATAATTATTGGCTGAGATTCTAAATTGGTGTAAGGTAGATACGGTTTTGAAATTAATTCCAAACACTGGCTGCCCTTGGTGCCTTGTTATAGTGTCTTATCCCTGCCATTAGACAACAGTGAACTCCACATATGGTGCCCTGACTGGTCACATGATTTTTTAATATCCACACGATGGCACTAAAATGGCCTATTAGATTTACAGTGTCATTAACCTTCCAAAATAAAATGAGAGTCTGCTCTGGCAGGGGGAAGAAAGTGTGAGTGCTGTTGGGTTTTGGGTAACCAGTCTGTGAGGAAATGCTGACAGAGGTCAGCGTGACATCATCTTTCATTCAGCCCCAAAGCTGTCAGGCCCTCCCCAGATGTCTGAAACGCAGATATAAATTTTCATTATCCGGCAGCAAAGGGCCAGAGGTACACCAAATGAATTTTTTACCAATCAAATTATAGCTCATTGCCAGATTAAGTGTAAACACTAATTTTGTGAAGTTTTCTTCTGGTCATTTATCTCCAACTCTACAAAGTAACCTTGCTGAAACTGAAAAGATTTAGAAATCAAATTATTGTTTTTATAATCTTGTTGTGGACACCACAAAATTGAATAAAAAGAAATTCCATTAATAATGAACAGTGCCGTCTTCTGCAGAACAATTAGATTTTTAAAAAAAAAAAAAAAAAGAAGAAGAAGAAGAAAAATGCAAAGCTGGGGCAAATAGAAAGGAACTGATAGACTGGCTTCACCATTCTGGACCTTGATCTATCTACCTATGCATTGATGAGCCAGATATAGCCATCACTGATTCTGCGGTCTAGGAATGGCTGTAAGAATCCATGCTCTCATATTGGCAAATTTAATGTCCTCAATCCTCCGTGTTTTATTTGATTTGTGGAGGATAAATAACTCCCAGTTCAAACATTTAGCAGTATTGTACAAGATCACCTATGTATTTATTCCAGAACTCATTCTCCCATGGAAATAATGGGGTAAACAGCATGCCCTTGTCTCAGTTACACTCCAATGTCACAGTGTAGAATAGAGAGTCTATTGTCAATAGCGTCCATGTTCTTCATAGACAGAGAAAAGGCTGTGCATGTTTTCTCTGGGTGTCAGGAATTCCATCTCCCCTCATTTAGACTCTGGAAACCCTTTACCCTCCCTCAAACTTGATCTGCTCTGGGGACTACCAAGGCTTCAGGCCTGTCCACAGCAAGCATGGCATAGATAGCGTGGTAAGGGATGGCAGCAAGAAGTGTTTGTGGCATGGGCAGGACAATGCTGAGGACATCAAGAATCCCTACCATGCTTAAGACCCAGAATTGCTTCTCAATAGGAGACTTGGTTTCATAATTCCTTCTGAACTACTGCAAGCAACATTTGAATATGATACCCTAGAATCTCTCTTCTCAATCATTCAATTTTTAAAATATACATCTTGTAGAAAAAAAAATATTCAAATAAATATTCCTAAGGAGTTAGAAAGTTAACCCCCCAAAAATATAGAAACTGCCTTTCAGAAGGAAATTGTAACCCAATTGATTGACCTGGGGGGCCTTTCATCCATAATTCAGGAGACCCTAGGAGGGTGGGTGGAAGTTGCCTCAGAAGGCTCAGAGATGATGGGAGAAGAGAGGGACAATGCCAGCTCCTGCAGTGATCTTTGAGATCCATCACCCCCACACAGCACTATTATCCAAGTATATGTCCTAGACTTTCATGTTGTGTATGCGGGAACAGAAAGTCCGGAACAGGCATGCATGTGAATGAGAAGAGAGTGTGTAAGACCACAAAGAGATGGCAAGAAAGGATCAAGCCATCAGTGGCCATCATGGATGCAAACTTAAGAGATTGGTTTCTGTGCCTCAAATTCTTGAAGGATTTTCCCTGGCATTCTGGGGTTCACAGAAGCCATGCTCTGTGCATCCAATTCCAATGCAGTGCTAGGTGGTACCATACATGCATGGAAAGGCATCAGTAGATACCCAATCAAATTATTGCAGTAGAGCATTAATCTACCAAGCAAGCAGCCATCATAATCAGGGTGATCCCAATGTACCACACAGTAAGAAATGGGAGGACATTTCCCTTTATTATTAATTATAAATAATATGTCAATAATATATTTGTTATACAATTATTAATGGGTTAGGTTTAAAACTTTATTGTCCAAGTTTGTGACCAATCAGCAATAGGGAAGTACAGCAATAGGGCCTATAGAGAATCAAGAAACCCAAAAGCCCCATGGGCTATAAAGCCAGCCAGCACTTGGCTAACAGTGCAACAATCTGTTGAGCTGAGCATAAACGAAGGATACAAATTAGATTTCCCCTGAAAGCCACAAAATTAAATGCTAAGGGGTAAGTTCTTGGCAAAATGTATGTGTGTATTTCCCAAAACCAAGTTTAGAAAGAAAGGAGGGAAAAGTTCGGAAAGTGTGTTGAATGCATTGGTCAGATTTTCTTATACTTAAATATTTGTTTAACTCAGGAGAACATGGTTTTCAGGTGGATCAAAACAGGAATGACTGTGAACAGTCCATTGACTTTACTGATTTAGGGCTTCTGATTTTTTTATTTTTTAAAGAGAAATAAGATCATTCGGTATTACTATGTGAATTTTATTAAAACATCCAATTAAGTATATAGAGAATATTAAAAAACTATTTAGAGAATATAAAAACTACCTAGGTGTGGTGACCCTTGGGAAATAGAGGTGAAGGATCAGAAGTCCAAGGTTATCCTGCGTATTACTCAAGGACATCCTTAGGAGTTTGAGACCCCACCCTGATCTACCTGAAACTTGGTCTCAATTTAAAAAAAGAAGAGGGGAGAGGTTATGGATGTGATAAGCTTTGCAAATTTTTTAATGTATCCTCAATCAAGTGAAGAGAGAGTTAGATCTCACTTTTTTGTTGTTTTTTGTTTTTTGGGTTTTTTTTTTTTTGGTTTTTTCGAGACAGGGTTTCTCTGTGTAGCCCTGGCTGTCCTGGAACTCACTCTGTAGACCAGGCTGGCCTTGAACTCAGACATCCACCTGTCTCTGCTTCCCAAGTGCTGGAATAAAGGTGTGCGCCACCACTGCCCAGCCTCACTTTTTTCAATATGCCCTAGAATGTGTGTCGTAAATAAGTGGCTAACTAGAAATTCTACCCTTGCCTATGTAAGGGCACATGCTTAGAAGATGCCATGTTCAAATGGACAATGTAAGTGAAGTTAGGATAAGCAGAGATAAGATGATTGCCCACAGTTTTTGAAACACATAGAAAAATCTCTGCTTTATCAAGGACCAGTGGTCTCAGCTAGATAGTCTGCCAAACAATCCATAACTATTCCAAATATTACACATGACACCAGGTGTTCCATTTAACTTTCTGCTCTTGAAGATGAAGCAGAAATACTAGGGTGCTTAACTTAAGAACTTTGCTCACAGGGTCTGGTAAAGGGACATGTAGCCTAAAAATAATAAAGGTACCTGGGAATTCGAAAGGAAGTAGAAAAATCCTCCTGCTTCCCAAGTGATTTTCACCACAAGGCGTAACTCTAAGCGCACACTCCATCCTTAGATGAGCAATTATGTTCTGAACTGCCTGTCCCTGCCCTAATCTCCCCTTTAAATCCTCGTGCTGGTAGATATGATGAACAACCACTATAACCGGAGTTCACTACAAATAAGTTTGAGGACTACTCACATGACTCACTAGAACAAAAAGAATAGTGTAAGAAGCACAACCCGAGTTTCCAGAGGATCTGCTGCCCTCAGAACACCGTGTGCCTGGAGAGTCGATAGAGCTGCAAGTCATGCGGAAGATTTGCTTAGGAAGACATTCCATCTACATGTCTTGAAACACAGAGAGAAACTTTCATAAGCCATACAAAGCATGTTTTTCTTTAACTCTTCACATTTGGTCTATGCCGGGAGCTGATGTTTGTCTACCACGGACTAAAGCCCTGCTACTCTTTGCATGATTTAAAAAAAAAAAAAAAACATTAACTAAACTTATTTAATGTGTATGTGCATGAACTATGCATTCAAATGTGTGGGGGTGGGTGCATGCGCACACATGCTATGGCACGTGTGTGGCGGTCAGAGGATTTTGAGGAGTTGGTTCTCTCCTTCTATCATGTGTTACTCAGGAACTGAACTCAGGTTATCAAAGTTAGCAACAAATGCCTTTACCAGCTGAGCCATCTGAAGGGTACCAATCATTATTATTGTTATTTTTAATAAAATGGAAAGGGATAATCATGGAGTTTAAGAAAACATCTGGATTATAACAAGGACTGAAAAGCTACTTATGAGTATTTTCTGTTTTCAAGAGATTATAACCAATGACCAATAATGGAAAGATAATCTAAGAGCTCTGCTGAACTCTCATAGAAGGACTCATTCAAAGTATTCAACTGTAAGAAATTTAACCAATTGGCAGGCATCTCAAAGTACACGAAACCAGTTCTATATCTTCCATTGAAGCAAATAAAAGTTGTGTTTTGTTGTTTTTGTATCAATGGGAAGGAGAAATTCTGATGCTACTTGATTTAAGAAAGATGTCTATAAATGGGCCTTGTTCTCTGTATAGAGTGGTCAAGCTTCTGCCAATCTTTGGAGAGTAGCTGATTTAATATTACTCTCTCCTGCTTCCTTCTGTGTCCTGTGGATCAAATTCGGGTTGCCAGGCTTGGCCACAAGTGTCTTTACCTACTGGCTTATCTCACTGCTCCTAAACAGTTCTTATTGAAAAAAACAAAATTTTAAATTATTATATAAGGAAATTCAAAATGGGGCTGGGGATGCTGGTACAACTGGCAAGGATGAATCCCTAGGTTCTAGCCCCAGAGCTGCATACACTGAGTGTGATGGTCCACAACTCCAAACCTGGCACTTGGGTGATGGAGTCAGGAAGTTCAGAAGTGTAAAACCTCCTTGTATATGAAAAGAGCAAGACCAGCCAGAGCTATAGGACACTCTATTTTAAAACAGACAGACAAGAGGAAGAAAGGAAGGTCGGAAGAGAAGAGAAGGAGGGAAGGAGAGAGGAAGGAAGGAAGGAAGGAAGGAAGGAAGGAAGTCACTTTGTAATATTTGTTTAGAATACATATCCTGTGACAGGCAGCACATACACAGACATAGTGTGTGTGTGTGTGTGTGTGTGTGTGTGTGTGTGTGTGTAGTATATGTATATGTTTATGTATATGTATGCATTCTGAATTTAACAATTCTGCTTTTTAAGTCCCATGCCCCCTCTATTGTTATTTAAATATGAAATTCTCTCATTTTACAATATTCCATTTTCCCACAGTAGGGATTTACTTGCCAAATGTCCTCAGATAAATGTGTCTGAGAAACTCCGGACTGCTTTTCACTTGTCCACATCATTCCATGAGAAATTCAGAGCGACTGTTTGTTCTGGCCATGGTGACACTGATGCCATGAATAGCCCTAACTCAGCCACCTTCCAACTGTGGGAAATTTTGGCCAAAATGTTGCCATTCCTTGCAGACAGGTGGGATTCAAGGTTTTGGCAAGGACATGTGTTAAGAGTGGGGACATGCATGAAAAGTCACTGGTACAGATGCCAAACTGGTTAAGTCAGGGAGAAAATGTGGCTCACTTTGAACGAAAAACATGGCTTTAAAACAATGACAAGATTTTCACCAGGGCCACAGTCAAGACATGCTCCCAGAAGCAGAGGTCAGTTTAGGGTAGCCAGAACAGTGGCTTTGCCAAATTTGAGAGGTGGAAAAGTGAGTCCAGACTTTTGGTTGGTTTGGTCTAGTGTTCCAATGGCAACAATTACTTCCTCATCTGAGACATCATGAACAATGGAGACAACGTGGCTCTGGTCAAGTGAGCAGACAAATGCAGGGCTGCCACGGCAAGGACCTTGTAGCTGTCCTAAGCCACATTAGAACTAATAATAGCCTACATAGCTCAAAGCTGTCCCACAGTAACATTCTCACCACCATGCTGAGCAGTGTCTGTGGTTTATACCCAGTTCCTCTTCTACTGTAGTCTGAGCTGCAAATCTGCCACAGATTTAGCTAAACGGATGATTTTCTTAAAAAGAATTATCTATGGTGGTTTTGCCTCATTTCACATGATATCATAGTGGGAAGTCATAATGGAAATACCAGTTCATGACTTGTTTTGCTTAACCCCAGTACAAAATCTGATGCCATTGAATCTAACCATTTAATGTCCCTCATCAAGTGGGAGTGTGTGACTACCGCAGAATGAAAGGAGAGAGGACAGGTCACCACTCTTTACATGCTGCAATTTATGTAGAGACAAGTTTTTCCTGCGGCTTTAAAAATAAGAGGTTTCTTCATAAGACTACAATAGACATTTTTTGAGAAAGCAGTATATTAAAATAAAAACAGGATAAAAATAGAAAAGAAATTTATGAAGGGAATTCAGAGACGTGATTGTAGCATCACGCTAATGACATTACAATTAAACCTCAAAGGCATTTCCATGTTAACTCCCCTCTCCGACATAAGTCACTCCCGTGGAGGAATAATCCTGTCAGGCTGAAATACTGCATACTTGGTGTGAACCTCAGAATGTTTGTGCTTCCTCCGCTTTGTTTTTATTGCCAAGTTGGACAACATTAGGCAAAGCTATTCTGAACTTCCAAAGATACAATGGTCTGCAGTTTTTAAAGGTAAAAGCTGCAGCTGAGACATACGTTGGCAACTTCAGACCTTGGCACTCCTGGAGATCACAGTCAGTGCTAATTCTCTGTCTAGCTGTGTGTCCAAACAGAGCACACATTGAGGATTCGACTCAAGGCTATTTTAACAAAACAGAAATATGCTCAAAACGCTGCAGGTCAGCTGTGTGGTTTAGGCTGTTCACTTTCACACAGGTGTGAGTGTTAACTACGTTGTCTTGGAAACCTTTCTTCAGTTTTCCAAATCGAAGGTGTATTTACATATAATAAAACCTTCCAGCAAGCTTTTATTCAAACTTCCCCTGCTGTTCACAGAAATACCAACCTTCTGGACTCCCATGAAAGCTAAAGAGGTCTTTGGACAGTAGCATGGTTTTCCAGAGAGTGCCATCCAGGACTGTTGGTGACCAGCCAAACAGGCAAGGGTAGCGACAGTCCAAAGATACCAAAGAAGTCACCATGACAACCTAGCAAGAAGTTCTGTATCCCCAAACTTACAACTACCAGCACTCATGCTCCCTAGTCAGCTACCAACTTCCTCCCTGACCTAATGATTCAAGTAACCAGGGGCTGAAGAACCTGGTTTATTATTCTCTGCCACTGATGGACATCTAAACAGGTAGGAAGCCCAAAGGGAAAGCTTGACCAATGGGGTTGACTGTGGCTTGGATGGACTGTAGAGATGGACTTTACTTCATTCGTTTTTCATGTCTTCCAGTCTCCTCTCCCTAGTCATTGTAAAGGCAAGGTCTAATGTGTCTCACTGGCTTGGGTTGGGGAGGTATTTTGATTAAGCCCTCAAGCCCCACCTTGAGTGTGAGATACTCTGGGTCTCAGGTGTCCCTGTGGCCAAATGCTGTGATGCTCAAAGGGATCGGATTCTCCTGGGGACTGTTCTTTTCTAGTCAGTTATATGGCTTCTCTACCCTGTCAGCTGTGAATCCTTTTCATGTCATAAGCTAAAGTAGATAAAAAAATATGTGTACAATGTGTAGTTAATTAAATTCGATAAAACCAAGCAAAGAACATTTCCAATAAAAGAAGATCAAAAATGACAACTATCCCAAGTTAATTGAGTTTTGGACCTATCTTACTTAATGAGAATTACTTGAGAGATCTATTTTTAGATCTGCATTTACATCAAAATGCAGAAATACTGTGTTTGAATTTACTGCTAATTTTCCAGAAATGTTTGCTGGTGTCTTGGGATAGTGCTCCCTTCTCACAAGCCATTAGCTTGCACAGTCACCTCCTTCTCTTCCTTCTAGAACGTTGAGATGTAAGCTTAGTCCCCTTCTCTTTCTGTGAGTTTTATCTTTTAGTACCCCAGACAACGTTTCTGTCTTGTAGGTTCCCTTTATTGAGTTACACCTCTAACTCTTCTGAAGTGCTTAGCAGGAAGCATTTTTTCTGCCACATCTGATGGTACAGTGATTGCAGTCTATAGCATGGGCCATGGTGTTTTTTTGAGAGGCCAGGTTCAATAACGGTTGTCTTCCTGGTGCACATAATATGTAAACCAGGGAGTATAGAATTTCTAAGATATAATATGTCATTTTTGAAGCCCACAATTATGTTGCTAATTCTTTTGAAAGATGCTCAACACATAGTTATTAAGAATCAAGTTGTTGGGGCTGGAGAGATGGCTTAGTGGTTAAGAACATTGGCTGCTCTTCTAGAGGTCCTAAGTTCAATTTCCAGAAACCACATGATGCTTCACAACCATCTGTAACAGAATCTGATTCCCTCTTCTGATGTGCATGAAACAGAGCTCTGGTATACATAAAATAAATAAATAACTTTTTAAAAAAAGAATCAAGCTATAAATAAAGGCTTCTCTGAATGCCTATATATACACCAAACTTCTTAAAGAATAGGTTAATGCTTCCCTGAAAGAATCCACAGAATAAGAACTAGTTTAACCAAAATTCTCTGTTTCAAGAGAAAAAAGAGGGGTTGAGAACTGCATCTTAACCTTGGACTTACATCAGTTTTATTTTATACTTGGTAGCTTTCAAGGCCAGTTATCTGCTTTGTAGGAACAGTCTCTATGCCCAGATCAACAACTGTTCCTTCTCCAGACCTATCCTAGTATGTGAGTTCCTCAGTGATCTTCCTCAACTCTAGGCATGAATTAATACCATTGTTAAAACCACACACACACACACACACACACACACACACACACACACACACACAAAAGGGCTGGCAAGATGGCTCAGTGGGTGAAAGGTTTGCACTCAACAATGATAACCTGAGTTCAAGCCCCAAGACCAACATGGTAAGAGTGATCAAACTGACTCCAGCAATCTACGTTTGCACCTCCATTCTTGTCATATATCATATGCATTTCCCCATTATACAAGATAGACAGACAGACAGATGATTGATAGATTATAGATAGATAGATAGATGATAGATAGATAGATGATAGATAGATAGATAGATAGATAGAAGATAAATGGTACATAGATACATAGATACATAAATAGATTTAATAGAGATAACAATAAATCACACAACTAACTGCTTTTGTAATGTTTACCTTTATTAGCCCACCATCTGCGTTTCCTTTCAGATGTCCTCTTTTATCTTAACCTGCTTCATATCAGAAGAAACACATCTACAAAGCAGTCTCAAAGTGGTTTTGGTGGAAATGAAACCTTACAGCCTCAAGTGATATTGCAAATCTCTGCCTACGTCAGCATGGTTTCTTTCCCTGTGTTTTTATATGCATAAAATCAGTCTGAAAGCTTCTCAAAAGAAAGCTAACACATTAATGTAAATATGTTGTTTGTTTTTCATTTATACACTTTTCCAGTCAGTCTTTGAAAACAGTTTTATTGAGCACCTGCTTACAATGGATGCTATCACAGCCCTGGGAATAAGCAAGTGAACAACATTTCCAAGTTAGTTCTTTTCCTTTTAAAAGCCTATATAACCAGAGAGCAAAATGGGAAACACAGACCACAGCAGGCAAATATATAATCAACTAGTAAACTGCTCATGGCTCACAGTAACAAACACACAAACAAACCAACAAAATGGGATGATGAGGTTGGGTGGCAGAAGATAATTACGAAACCTGCATCCTGTAGAAGTGACATTTGACCTCATATCTGAAAGATGAGAACTGAGTTTTCTATTTCAGAGCTAGGCAGTGGTGGCACACGCCTTTAATCCCAGCACTTGGGAGGCAGAGGCAGGCGGATTTCTGAGTTCGAGGCCAGCCTGGTCTACAGAGTGAGTTCCAGGACAGCCAGGGCTACACAGAGAAACCCTGTCTCGAAAAATCAAATAAAGAAAGAAAGAAAGAGAGCTAGGGCAAAAGCTCCCCAGGAAAGGTAGTCTTTAAGCAGCTAGGGCAGCCAAGGTCCAGTGGTAAGTGACTAGAAACCAGGAAGTAGAAGGTCAACCTCATCCGACTCAAAGCCAAGGAAGGAGTCTGGATGGGATTCTTTAGCACACATTCTATCCCTAATATTTTCTATTGGTTGTCCAACATAGTGAGATGCAGGTGCAGCCACTGTAGCCCACCTACATAGGCCATCCACCTCCAAGCTAATAGGTCCAAGTGTATAGCAACAGCCATCAGACACTGGAGGCTACCACTTAAAAGCCAATTTCCACAAGGTCTGAGCCACTCCATTCCAGCAAGTATGATACCCACTGCTGTCACCCTGATGCATGTAGCTCAACGTGCTTAGCCAGTTAGAAACTCTACAAGTTCTCTATAATGTTTTTCTGCTCTATTCATGTGAGAAGAAATGAAGTCCTAGGGGTCTGTGACTTCCTTGTTTTTTGTTTTGTTTTTTCTTAAAATCACCTTCTTGAGTTATTCCAAGCTCTAGTGAGGTCTGTAAGATCGTGCCCCCAAATTGCCATTTTGAGGCCATTCTGTAACAACCGTGACAAACAAGTCGGACACGAGAATCATATCTTTTGAAATCTCTCAGCTGTATTGCTGTAACCTATTATTTGCTGTTCTTCTGAGCATGATACAAGCAGACCACAACCAAAGCTTTTGTTAGGAGCCAATTTGATAGCTGAAAGACTGATGAAGGGAGGGAGGAAGGAAAAGAGGAAGAGAGGGAGGGAGGGAGAGGTGGGGGGGGGGAGCCGGGAGGGAGGGAGGGAGGACAGGAGGGATCATCAAAGAGCAACTGGCATACACATCACCTGAGTTGTGAATTTGGAGAGATGAACACCAGGCACATCAATAGAAAGTAATACTCCTCCAGAAGGAAATGAATCACAGCAGGAGAGCACAGGGCCATGTTCCGATTTTGCATGGGAATTCACACACCACATACCACTGGAAAGGAATATGCATAACAGTATATGGGCTTTAAGGGGTAGCATCACTTTCAATGTTTGTGGTGCGGTTTGGAAATAAGCATCTGGAAAGACCTTTACACACACACACACACACACACACACACACGCACACACGCGTCAAAGCTTCTATGAGTATTTGCTTCAGATCCCAAACTGCCTGCCAGTTTTCCTCACTTTAAACTCTAGTATGCCCCCCTGCCAAGCTGATTTGAACGACCTTCTCCTTTCTAAGCAGTCTTTCCATGGAGAGAGATATTCTTTAAAAGGGCATCTCAGGCTCTTGTCACCTCATGTTCTCCTCTAGACCATAAACCCAGGTTAGTTTCCTGGCAGGTCCTCAATAAGCAGTTGGGGGTTCTTCCTATGCTGAGCTTGGGGTAATTATGCTCTGTAATTGTGGAGTCAGGGCCTGTCTCCCAGACACGATCAGAAATGGCAAGTCATTTCCTGTTCTCAAATCCAAAGGAGATACTGACTTCTGATACTGGTTTCCTCATGATGGTATGGTTCCCTGCAGCTGCACTGGAAGGATTCTCTGGAGAATACCAGAGTCCTAAACACCTCACTGACCTGACATGGGGGGTAAGGGGGAGGGGGAGCTGGCTGCACCAGAGAATACCAAAAATGATTCTGGTTATCTCAGTTGATAACACTACAGGTCATTGTATCTAGACTACTATTGCTGTGAGTCCTAAGGTGGAGCAGTTTGTCTGTCTGGTGCTTTGTGCAAGTAGGAGGGTGTCTGCCCAGGGCCTGGGGAGGAATTTGGCACATGTGTGAGGGCAAGGGCACCTCTTTCTAATTGTACAGATCCACGGATTTTACAGCATATAAAAAGGAAGGTAACAAAACGGAGCATCTGTGGGCTTCCTGTATAAATTCCACTGCTAATAAATGGTAAACAGTGTTTCCTCAGACTCAGTTGTGAGCAGGTTAGCAGCTCTATGTGTGCAAATGAACAGCAGAGTGCTCTGAGCCACACTCAACTGTTGCGTTGATTTCTCTGTCAGTGAAATCAGCTTTTAGCAACTGAGTTTTGGGAAGATAACACCCTCCCATAAGAATCCTAGCCAAAATAAACCAGTGGCAGTGTGGAGAACAAGACTAAAGATGATTCCCAGTTATTCCACCCTGGTGCTGTCTGTTGCAAAGAGTATTCCGCACCTAAATTAGTCACAGCGGTAGGGGTTTCCTGCTGGAAACCAACCTGAGCTGCTCCCTCAATTTCCTGGCTTTGGAGGGTGAAATACGTGTCGCTGGTTATCAGATTGTAAAACGTATTTGCTTTTCACATCCACTTTATTTCTCTTAAAAGTGACACAACGTCTATAACGTAGAAGGTAAGGTTGCAAGCTGCCTGTTACATTTTATAGTGACAGTTGTGTAACTTTTAAAAACCGAGATGAAGATGTGTGCTTTCAGGTCCACTTCCTACGCAGATGTGTTTATGACACAATGTTCTTCAAGAGAGAGAGAGAGAGAGATTTCTGAGGTGGGTATGCAGACCCTGACTTGGAACTAACAGGACAAGCCTGACGAGTGTGAGCTTTCTCACTCCTGAAGAGATGCTCTGAGCCATCCACCCGATTACTCTGATGAAAGATGTCCAGAGGCATTCAGCTCCTCTCTCTATATAGCTATCCTTGATTAGAAATACCAACATTTTAGATTCCATCAACATTATTCACACAGGGGATAGGGAAATGTTCAGTGGGTCGAATGCTTGTGGAACGAGTGAGAAAACCTAAGTGTGCACCCCCAGAACCTACATAAGATTGGATAGAGCAAAACAAATCTAGAATCTTGGTGTTTCTGTGCCAAGATGGGAGGCAGAGGGGAAAATCCTCAGAGCTCATCTGACCAGCTAGCCTTGTGTTCACAATGGTGGACAAGAGACCCTGTTTCGAACAAGGTGAAGGTGAAGACCAAAGCCCAAGGTGGTCCTCTGACCTCCACATGTACTCTTTGGCATGTATGTATCTATGTACACGTACATATCATATACATATATATCTATATGTGCATATATCACACACATACGGCATGTATGTATCTATGTACACGTACATATCATATACATATATATCTACATGTGCACATATCGCACACATACGTACACAAAGATTTGATAACGATACTTCCCTACCACTTAAACACACAGAGTAAATCATAGGATCCATTTTAGCTGATTTTGTCATTAAGAAAATAATAGGAAGAGAAGGAAAACAAGGAATGAAGGGAACGTAAAAAACCAAGTGAGGAAAGAAAAGGGGGTCAAAGAGGGACGGGAAAGGGGAGGAAGTAAAGACACACGCCATACACATAGAATCCAGGAAGCTTATCAACACTCTCCTATTGTTTAAGATCCTGGTAGGCCCAGGTTTGCAGGCCAGTCCTCAGCCACCTTCCTGCAATTAAACAGTAGCCCGGCTGGCCTAGCTCTTTGTCACTGGCCCTTATCCCCCTGTATTTTAACATAACCTGCTCACCATATGTACATATGTGGGCTACCCTGCCACTAATTGCTCCTTTCTTGACAATACCATCTATATGTGTGTAGTATACGGCCGTTTTTTATCACTGTAAGCCTATTAATGTTCAGACTTATGGTCCCCCAAGGAATTAAAATTAACCAGCTCTCTAAATATTGTTCATGAGTCAGAAAACTCCTGTGCTTCAGAATCTCACTGCAGTTGTTTTTAATTGGTTTGCAATATTTTATCCTTCAGCGTTTGCCCTTAACTTTTGCAAAGTGTATATTTAAAAAAATTATGTTGGAGATGTGAAAGGTAAAACAGAAATATAAATAATACTTTTATAGACAGTGATAGAGCTTATATTCTGATTTAAGACATTTTTTACGGTTTGGTAGATTCTAGACCTGTATTGGCTTTTCAAAAATTCT
This sequence comes from Rhynchomys soricoides, assembly GCA_019843965.1. NCBI lineage: Eukaryota > Metazoa > Chordata > Mammalia > Rodentia > Muridae > Rhynchomys > Rhynchomys soricoides. The sequence goes on from JADRCH010000012.1 coordinate 5,678,633, forward strand.
CTTCTCGTTAGGGATTTTTAACCTGTAGATGAATGTTTCCATTTAATATGATCTCCTAACAGAGAGCACAGGGCTCTGCTGAAAGGGAAACGCTTCCGGTAAGTTCCTCTTTTAAGGCTGGAGAAACCTACCATTCTAATGCATTTTCAGAGTTTGTCATCTAATATGACTGTTTATTCCAAGTACATGGACAGAGACTTCACTCAAATGCTTTGCTTTTGAAGAATGGTCACTTTGTACAGCTCATAAAACAAATTACTGAGAAATGGCCCCTAAAGCCCAAAGAACCATTTATGGCTAGTGACAAATGCATATGTACACACACACACACCAACACATACACACACACGTGCACACACACACATATACAAACTCATATACACATACAGATACACACACACACACACACACGAAACACACATACATATGCACATGCATACACACATATGCACACGCACACACACACATCCTTCCCAAGCATATTAATGATACATATATGCCTCAAAAATTGCAATAAGCAATTTTAAACAAATAGTTTTTGAGGAAGAAAAAAGTAAAAACGGCATCTACCACTCCCCAAAACCTAATGTGAGAGGTCCTAGGGACAGATGATGACACAGCCAGCTCAGAAGAACAACTTTCCTGGTTTCTGTTACCAGGAGTGATGGGGCTGGGACGCTGTCTTGAGAGAAAACAAAGCACATGGTACCAAGAAAGTGTACAGTTTCCTAGCTCCCCCACTACTAACAACAGATCTCTCTCCCTCACAGGTCTTACAATAGAAGCATTTTGCATTTTAAAAAAAAAGCCATCCCATCAAACTGTTTGTTGTAGCACATTCCTGTAATCCTAGCACTCAGGTAGCAGAAGAATTATGAATTTAAAGCCAGCCTTGGCCACACAGCAAGACCTTGTCTGATAAATAAATTAAATTTTCAAAACCATTGCCTGAAACTTGAGAAGGATGACCAAAGAAGAAACTCCATCTCAAGTGAATTGTTCTGTCAGGCAGTTAGTCTCAGTGGAGGCAATGGAAACCACTTTGTTTTCAACTTCTATTTACTAAATATATGAAGAAATAACTGGAGAGATAGGATCATATGCAGCTCTTAACTGACGTCGGTACAGAGTGAAATCCGTGCTCACACTGATGGCAAATGCACTTTTGAGCATCCTAAGAGGTCTCTCTGTAACTGTCCCTACAACAGAGGGAACGAAAGGCTACGGCAGTCTCTCCAGTGTGAGGACCCTAGGTATGTGTCAAAAAGCTCACAAATCAAGAGTCACCCTACCTGACAATAACTGATGACTATAAAAACTCTGTCTCCTCTGAGCTACGTTTGTTTTTCTTTGTGAACGATAAAATATATTTTTGTAGTGGCACACAGTTACTAGACTGCAACCTTTGACTTTGTACATAGGAGCACCAGGACACTCTCACATGCTCAGCTGTTTAGAAACCAGAGTGTTTGCTTTCATCTATGTGCAGTCCTTCACTTGACCTTTGACCTTTCATTTGGCCCTGCCCTGTCATTTCTTTAGTTTTGCAAATTTTCGCTTCTTGCTTGTACTCTCCACTGTGACCTTTCACTTGACCTGTGGTCTCCTAAATTTTGAAATCTCATTCATGTAATTGAGGAACAAATAAACAAAACATGGATGGAGCTCTTACTGAATTAAGTCTGCGAAGACAGAACATAGGACCACATGCTTCAAGATTTCCCCAGGAAACAATATGGCAGCAACTTAGAGGAGATGGGGTGGGGGAGGGGACAGAAAATTGTAAGAGCTGATTGTGACATGTCAAATCATCCAAAGATCCAGAGTAAGTCTTACGAGAATAGTTCTCTGGTCTGATTGCCTTAGAAATGCACTTAGTCTAGTTAAAAATGAAAATAGCTTTAATGTACCTAATACTGAAATTTACCATCTTCTCATTGACTGTGAGAAGCAGAGACTGTATAAATGCATATCAAGTGACTCAGTGCAGATAAACATTGTGTGGTCACAAGTTAAAACCGTGTCTAAATGTTGTCTAAGCATCACTCTTCCCCGTTCTCCACAGCACTTCTATATAATCTTGATGGCATCAGTTACCATTTGTACTTCTTTGTTGATGTGTGATTGGTCTGCCCCAAATGGAGTGGAGGTGTCATGAGGCCAAGAATCTGTCTGCTGTGTTGAGTCCCTGTCACCACAAAGAACATCTACCACCTACCCATTGGTAAAGAGAAGAATGTTTTTTGAAAGAAAAAAAATCTACATAAACACAAATTCATTTCCAGACCATAACTGCACAGATTCGAACATCAACACCTGAATGCAGAAAATAACTATACCAGAGAACTTTAAAGTTAAAATTGCAGGTAGACATTCTTTTAAAGTTCCATGTCCCTTAAAATTTACCCCAGAGTTTTATTTATTGACACTTTCTTTTTCTTACTCTTTATCATTATTTTCCTCCAAGACTAACAGCTCTCTCAAAAATCTCTTGAATTAATAAATGTTGGTGCTATCTCCAAACGCCAGAGACGGCACTGAGTTCAGATCTAAGTCAACACTCTTGCCAGTTAGAGTACAGTCATGTTTCTTTCGGTCCAGAGCCACAGAGCTATGAAAAAATCCACTCTTCACATTAGAAAAGGCATGAAAAGCCAAGACCTCAAAGTGACCATGGCAATTTTACACATAGATTAGTCACACTAAAGTTATTAAGCCCTTCAAACAAACATAAGAAAAACCCAAATAGGAACCAAACAACAAGCAACACCTTAAATGCACCAATGAACAAAGCAGCTACTAAATAAAACAGGTTAAAAATGATCTCTTGCCAAAATATCCCCTGGACTCTGTTCTGAAAGTGCGATTGAGACACAACGCTGACCAGAAAGCTAAGTTGGGTCAAGAAGCCACTTTCTTTTAGAGAAGATCATATGTTGAATTTGGCTAAGAATATTTTAATTCAAATATTTAAAAAAGAAGTTTTCAACTTTAAGATGGTGGTACAACGACATCTAAGAATATCTACAGCTATTATTAAATAATACATTTAACAAACATTCTAAACCATCATGTTAAAACCTAATATGATTGAGTCTATAAAGTTTTAGTGCCAATAAATACCAAGAATAACTTGTACTTATTTAAATCTATCTAGTGCATTATATTTCCGTCATCAGAGATTTGTAGGAAGGATCTATAATAACGGATGAATACTATATATTTTTACATACAGCCTTTGCCTTTTATAGGTTCCAAAATACTGAAAGAAGTGTTAAGCATGAGTTTCTGGGAAAGTGAAAAATTAACTTTAGACACCAGCATCCTCTGACTTCCTCCAGCTTGGTTGAGTGCGTGGCTGAATAGTTGGATGGCTGTTTGAGGGTTGTTTCTAGTTTAATCCAAGGCAACACATTTTTCCTTAACAGTAATCAAAACAGTCAGATACGGTACACATCATTTGGTTGGAGGAGAATTACGTCTGTGGCTTATTTAAATAATGTAACACAAATAAAGAAAACTTTAAAGAATATTAGAGAATTTGAAATATTGGGAGAAATAAAAATGACAGCACAAAAATATAAAAGAAAATGAAGTACAGGAATTCTTTTGTAGATCCCACTGATGTATTGGGCATACTAACAATATAACATGCAAAGAATAAAATCTGATTAGCAAGCTTCAGAAAGGAACAGCTGGAAAAGGCCCCATGGAGGGAAACTAGCAACTATTTAGAAATATATATTCATGCGTTGTAAGCAAGGTTTTAAAAGGAAGTTCTGAAATTTCAAGTAAACATAGTTCCTAAACTTGAAGAGATATTTACATTTTTGTAATAAATTGACAAAGTTATTCTTTCTGGAGTATGGCCTACATTAATCTATTAATGCAATATAAGAAATTATATTTAATAAAAGGTTGAAAAAAAAAAAACCAGAATGACTAGTTATATTTTTAAATTACCCGGAAATTAATGACAAATAGCTATGGATCCTGTGAAAATGCATCAGAGTTTTGGGGAGATACAGGACACTTATTTAAATCTATTTATGTTGATATAACAAACTGAAACAAACTTTAAAAAAAAAAAAAAAAAAGCATGGTTTTCTGGCTTCATTTGTACCTTAGGTAGAAGCTTTTACAACAAGAATTCAACTACTGAAGTTCATTTCCTGCCTTTAATTCTCAACGAGCAATTTGCTGATAATTTCCTGTCTACATTTTCATAAAGTAGAAAGACCAGGACTGCTTAAGCTTAGTGTTTCAATGACCAAATAAACTTCAGCAAGCAGAGCTTAGAAAGTAGAACAACTATCTGGAAACTAGGATCATGATTAAAAAATCTCCAAACACTATTTATGTCCCCCAAACGATTAAAAATACTCTGAAGGAAGGCCTTAATGATTACTTCTTTGACCCCCAAACAAACAGAGCAGCATGGTTTGTCTCAGTGGACCCAGAGCAATTCAAGTCGAGGGGTAGGAATCGACTGAACTGTGCACCTCTTCAAGATAGAGAAATAGCCTCAAGCTTGATTTCAACCAGTCCCTGTTCTCTCTCTCTCTCTCTCTCTCTCTCTCTCTCTCTCTCTCTCTCTCT
>JADRCH010000012.1:5683241-5697063 GCA_019843965.1 Rhynchomys soricoides
TCTCTCTCTCTCTCTCTCTCTCTCTCTCTCTCTCTCTCTCTCTCTCTCTCTCTCTCCTGGATGAGAAGGTTGTTTGATTTAAACTCTTCATAGACCATACCTACATACTGATGTGTATCAACCCCCTGGAGTTAACATGAAAATAGAACATCACTAAAAAGCATCCGTCTGAGATCTAAATTGGGCTGTCAATTAAAGATGAAGAACGACTTGCTATTATTGCTTTAATGTGAAGCGCCCTCTTTGTCCCGTTGAGATGCAATCATCTTCCATACGAAATCCATTATAGCATCTGCGGAAGGCTTCGGAAGTTCACACTGGCCAAGTCTCAGAAGAGGGCCTGACCATAAGATCCACAAACTGTGAGGACAACTGACCAAACGTTAACAAGTGCCAGCTTGTGGCACTGCCCACCCCTAGGTGCCAGGCAGAGGCGCAAGGAGAGTCAGATACTAATTACACAGGGAGGTTTTAACTAGGCAGATTTAAGGGCCACAGATGAGCCAAATCCCCCTTTTTTATTATCTGCTGTGCACTTAGCTAATGCCTTCCCCTGTGAGACTGGCTTAAACAGTAAGCACAGTCCCTGTGTGGACCTGGATTATTTCAGCCACCAGCAACGTGAGTAGCTGCAGGTGTTGCACCAAATAAAGTAATATAAAGTGTCTAGATTTCAGTGCTGGATGTAAGTGCTGTTTCGAACCCCTGTCTGCTTTTTATTAACAGTCGGATTCCTTGCTATCATCAGCCACAACTACCTCTACCCTGTTATTCAGCAACAATATTTTGATAGGCAAAGATCTATTAAAAATCACTGTTGATATTTTGTGACCATAGTCATTTCAGAGTTGAATAAGCATTCAATCTTCTCACAGAAGGGGAGAACGTAAACTTGCGATCCAGGAAAAGAGGAAGCCAGGGGTTACCGAGGGGCAGAGGCCACGGAGAATGAAACAGACCCCCTCCATCAAGCTGAAAACTTGGCAGCCTAACTAGAAACAGACCAGCCCTAAATCTTAAGGTTCATGAGCTCTTAGTAACATAATTAACTGAAATAAAACGAATATTCCCGTGTTGAGTTTCAGCTTAACAGACATCAGCAGCTCCGAGGGACTACAGCAGGGACAAGAAGCTGGAATGAGAAAATACATGCCTTGTTTAGGGAATGAGTCTGAAGGTAAGAGGGAGCGTTCTCTAATAAGTCCACAAAGTTTCTGAAGCAAAGAAAAGCTGTGTCGCAGAGAGCTCTGATGGTTACGTTCCCCTTTCCACCGTGAAGCATCGCTTTGGAGGGAAGGTGTGGGTCACTCATTTGAAATTTCAGACCGGGGAGAGCTGGAGATGTCTTGTGTACGTGTTCTTAAGGAAGAAAATCCTAATACCCAGGGGAAAAAATGTTGAACAGGAAGTGTCTGGCCACTGTTGCATCACGAGATATCAAAAGAATTTCGAGTTGGCTCCTTCACTGCATCAAGTCAGGACAGTCTTGATTTTTTGTTTTTTGTTTTTTTAATAGTCACTGAGCTCCTACAAAATGAACTAAGGAAACAAAAAAATGAGTGATACCAAAATGTTTCTAAAAGTTTCCAATGTCTGAAATAGAGAAAAAAAAAAAATCTTGTCTTAGGAAGAACTGCAGAGTGTTAGTTCTAAGGGACTAGATAAACAACATCAGTATCTGTGGATAGCATTCAGGAAATTCCATTTATCTGATGAGCTGTTGGCGACCTAAGACAGGTTTCAGCCCCCACCCCCACTGTGCCCACAGACTTCTTTTTGCAGGAATTTTTATGCTGTTTTGCTGTAGATGGTGTATTTACAAGTAAAGAGAAGACTAAAAAAGATTGTTTTCCTCCTCTTTAAATTGATGTCCATTTATATACCTCAGCTCAGGAAGTCCACAAATTCAGTCTTTAACTGGGAGGAATCTTGTCACAGGACTGCCTGGGGCCATCAGCCCTGGTTTCTTTCTTTCTTTTTTTTTCTTTTTCTTTTTTTTTTTGGAACAAGCTTTTCTTTTAACACTTAACACCAGGGATGATTTAACAGAAAGTGTCTCAAGTCTGAGCTACAGCCCCTTTAGACTCTACCCAAACAAAGGTACTAATGTGTGGTCAGTTTCTTGGCAGCCCCACTCTCTGCTGATAACGTTCCTGTTTGGTATTCTCCAAGGAGTTGGCTGCTGGAAGCTGCTCGAACCTCATCCCTTGCTGCTCCGGGTGCGGGCGATGCTCCGACTGCGCGGCGCCAACCACAACATGCTACCCACCGTGAGAGAGCAGGACGCGGGCCGCTCTAGTCAGGACTTATCGTCTATCATACTGATTGACGAAACCAAGAGTGAGCAGAAAAAATAAACACGAACAGAGGCTGCAGTGTATAAGCCCCGTCAGCTGGGAGTTTTAGTATTTGGCCTTGGCGATCCCACTCTCTTGGTAGGTTATCTTTCCCGTGTGCTATCATTTATCATAACTTGGAGGGCCAGGGGGAGAAACAAACCTTGGACTTTTCTATTGGTTGCATTCATTAGACTGCTTTCTTTCTAATGCCCCCGCCCCTTGGTACCCCCCCCACATACACACATAATAATATCATTCCTTTTCTATATTCCCCAAAGAGCGGTGATGAAATCGAAATATGGCTCTTCTCCTTTACTCCTGCTCCACATAGATCACAGCCAGTAATTAACCTTTGCTAGCCCATCAAATCGAGAATGCAAACCTGCATGTCAGTCTACTTCAGTCGGGCCCAATAATAAATCTGTATCTCTCTCTATCAAGGAAGCTCAGTAAGCATCCTGGATATTGGTCACTTACTTGGATAGCTAGTATCTTCTCTCTTAAGTCATGGCGCTTGACTTTTTCAGACACAAACCATGTTTTGTATTGGTCTTGACAGTCACTATAAAGTACCCCCCAAGTGTGAGTAACAAAGATGATTTGTATGTGGCCCGCAGTCCTCCAGGGTTCTAATAGCTCTCTCATTCCAGCCCAGAAAAAGGAACACAGGGTAGCTGCTTAAAGCTGATACAAGCATTTCTTCTCTCAGCAGGCTATTCTTGCATAACCATTTATTTTGCAGAGTCTTAAAGTATGTGAAGGATTTAATTATGTACATAGACAACCCTTATAAACTCTATTCTAGGGTTTTTATTGACTTTTGTGCTGAACAGCTCTTAGGCATTTCAATTAAGTGTTTTTATAAGAAAAACTACAATATTGTAAAAAAAAAAAAAATTTTTTTTTCTTTATAGATATTCCCAAGCAGGTTTGGTCTCCCATCTGATTGAATAAACCATTTAATTGACCCAAAAAAAAAAAAAAAGTTATGGGTTAATGTGAGGTTTAGGTTTTGTTTGTTTTGGTTTTGGTTTTAGTGTTTTGTTTTGTTGGTTTAATTTTTCTTTTTGAAAATAGAAGATCAAATTCCACTCAGGTATGGGAAAACAGACTGCCCAATACCAGTAGAATGAATGATATGACAAGATTACTTTGAAAAGCACTTGAAATACCACAAGGTTACCTGTTACTAGGAGTAGAAACTCAGGACAGCAAAAACCCCAACTGGGAGATTTTTGCATGCCCCACTCAACAAGTGCAGAATAATATATTGCCAAATTCATTTGGAGCACCAGCCTGACAGACCGACCCCTCCAAAGTCTGCAGGAGACCCCAAAGCCGCCTTTGTCTGCCGTCTTCAATTGCAGGGCTCAAATATTTACAAGAGTTCTGCAAACCTGCCTTCATTATGGTGTGGGATATTTCAGTCCCAGCAGGTGGCCAACAGGAGACCAGACCTGCCCCGTGAAATATGTAATACTTCTTCATATACTTTAACCAGAACTGTGCCCTCCACAATTCACCCAACTGTTAATTTCCCTTTCTCCACTTAATCTCCTCAGCAAGTCATGAGCTTGCATTAAAATCTACCTAAAACATTTCACCCACAGGCAATGTAATTCTGAAACAAGCAACCAACATTTCACAGCTCTGGATAATAGATTAATTTGAACCTAATGTTGCTGTCGTTCACTGCCCCAAATGTTCTGGTGTAGACATAGCCTTGGGGCATGGTGCTGCGGCATGCACCACTGTGGGAGCCGGAGCTACAGTTGGCTTAACATCTGTGCATCACATTTGCCATGAACCTCATTATCCTGCACCCTACTGTGCCTACCTGTCCCCCTCAGCTTCTCAGCCACAGGCGATCAAAAATTTTCCCTGCCAACTAAGAATCTTTGTTCTCCTTCTCACTTACTAAATTTTTGTAAGACCTCTGCACCCAAGCCCTGGGGATTCAGTCCATGTGAACAGCCCAGGCCTTTTAAATTCTTAGTTCTCCATTAGGAAAAGGGAAATTCAAGCATTGAGTTTCGGACATGCCATTGCAGGAGCTGGGTCATTTGTAGAATGGCCAGCTCTCTGCAGCTGAACTGAGGGGCCCCGAATAAGGCTGGACACTGATGGTTTTGACTTGAACAAGCTTGGTTAGCTTTAGCTATCTATACGTGATAAAGAGACTCTTCCTTCGACAGAATGAAGAAAGAGGAGAATGTGAAATCCAGCCATGGCAAAACAAAATTGTTATATTAAAAGTAAAAACAAATATCTTAAACTGTGTGTGAAGCCAACATTTTGGTGTATACTGCTCCAAACAGTATACACAGACAGCATAGACAGACAATCAGAATAATCCCCCTACACAAAAATAATTAAACACTGAGTCCTAAAAAAAAATACGTGTAGAGTAACTAGGGCAAACAGCTGCTTAGATCTGAATCTTGCTTAAGCAATAAAAGAAGCATTTTCCAATGAAAATGTTCCCAGCAACCATTTAATGAGAGCAAGAATAAAGGCTAGGTCCCTCAAATAATTTAACTGTGCAAAATATTAATAATATCTGTTGTTATTAATATTATAAAACATAGGTACTAGTAATAATATTAGCCATAATTAAATATGTAAAAATAGCCACACTAGCAATAACTGGGGAATGCCAACCATACTGCCACTTAGGATACAAAACAGAACTCTCAGAGGAGCTAGTTTCAAAAAGGCCAAAGCTGTGAGTAATACGTTTTAAAACATTATCTATATATTATATTTGACATGCTGGACTTAGATGGAATACTTAGAATTCGTCAATACTCTCAGTCATATGATAAAATATAGCTATAGATGAAAGGAATCAGTTTTCAGTGATACCTTCCACAGAGCAAATAATTTAAAAATAAGTTAAATAGGATTCAAATATTTTGCACAAGCCATGATTCAGATGCTTAATCCCTAGAAGAGAACAAAACTGAAGTCTTAAGAGAAATTTCTCTCAGGCCTCCCCATGTTAAGACACACTTCACTCCAGAAGCTGGATTGGATTTCTGTACTTCACAGATAATCCTCACCATCCACGCAGTGCAGAGCGCTGAGTCTTGCCCATTTCATTATATGCTTGAATTCATTGACCCTATATGGAATTTGTTACCTTTACGATAAAAAAGTCGCTATTCATTATTGAGAGTGGACCGACGGAACACGGTCAACTTAAGGCATCAATAAGAAGAGAGAGGAAACTTCGAATCCATGTGGCACAACCTCCTCCATCTGGAGTTCTCTGCTTGTCTGCCAAAGACTCTTTTTTTCCAAATAAAAGTCAACGTTTCTCTTTGGAGTAAATGGAACGTTCTCTCAGATATTGACCCTGATTCAGATTTATACATAACAAGCAAGAATGCAATTAAACTATGATATTTTCTGAGGCTGATTCATATCAGAAGAAAAGGTTTTGAGCCTAATTTGGAAAAAAAAACCCCACTTTTTCTTAAAAGTATTGTCAGATAAACAAAATCATTTTGGTTTTGAAAGATCATGAAGGCAATTGAGCAAGTTATTTTATCCTCTTAAAAACACTGAGAATTCTGTAATACAAAATTGGACCCTAAAGTGGCTGGCGATTTCAAGTGGTGGCACTGTGCTTCCCAAACTCGGAAATTCAACAGATGTCAGATACCTATAGGATAAGACTGGGTCCACAGTTCTGTCCCAAATCATAGCTGCTATTCCATTTGCTAAGACAGGGTCCATATGACAATGCTTTCCTATCTCTAAAAGTTAATTGAGCAATTTCAACTGTCCATGGAAGCCGTGTGTGTGAGTGTGTGTGTGTGTGTGTGTGTGTGTGTGTGTGTGTGCGCTTTTCATGCATTTACATCTGCTCTTGTGTCTTTTTTCTTCATTCCTGTTGTTCTTAGCATTAAATACCTGATTATATGAAAACCATTAAGACAATTCTTGGCTTTTCTATCGGGCTTGCTGTAGGCCCTGTAGGTAATAGGAGGGAGCACACAGTCCTTCCTCTGGAAGTGACCAACTATTAAAAGAGATCCTAGCTAGGAAATATGAATTGTCTGGCTAATTCTTCTAAGACAGATGAAATACTTCAGTAAAATAGTGGAACACATTTTAAAATCATTTCTCAAAATTATGTCTGAAACTATAGCAATCTAAGCAGTACACGGGATGCTTATTAAACTCTTCAGAGTCTTGACATCAAGTAACTTTTCAAAAACTTATAATTCTACTAACATATATTCAATCTGAATCTTTGAACACTAAGACTGTGTCTTCAGGAAAAAAAAGTACTTTTATCAAAATTAATTGTCAAAATGTGGCAGAAGGGGGAGCGTGGATCTCAATTAGTGTACCGTCTGCAGAGCAGGTGCCAGAGCCTTGGCTACCATAGCATACACTGGGTGTGCTGGCATATGTCTATAATCCCAGCACCCAGGAGGTGAAGAGCAGGAAGACCAGAAGTACAAGATCAAAACCAAGAAAACTGTGGTAGAATTCAGTTGAACTGGATTCTGGGTCAAGGCAAAATGAGTTGGGTAACTTTTGCCAAACTACTTAATTTCCTCAACTCTGAAAACAAAATTATTATGCTCCATAACTCATAGAATCCTTCTAAAGATTAAACAATGTGTTTAAGAGTTAGAATAAGAACCGATCTCATGTAAAATGTATTACCTGTTTTTATATATAAGCATTTGAAAATGATAAACTTAAACCATATTGTAGCATTTGAGTTCTCTATGGAAGTCAACCCTAATCAACTAATCTGAACCTGGGAGATAGTTGTCATTTGCAGCTTGATGAGACGACCATTGATGAAGTCACTGAGGTTCAGGAAGTGGGTTGCCTCAGATTCTGGTTATTTCACTCAGTCTTTCCAAAGGAAAGCCTAGTTTCATGATTTGCATACAACCACTGCAAAACAGAAAGCTTCTCTACCTATCTATCTCTTAGGTAGCATTGCATAAATTCCTAGAGTAACATTGGACACCTGGTACATATGCTCTGATTCAGGATGCCTTTCTAGGCATTATTTATGGGGTATCCTTTTGTCTCCTATTTGATATCTCCAAGTTTATCTTTTTAAAGATGACTTATGACTTCTCAAATAAATATGATACCTTAATCCTCATCACCTTAGAGTGGGTATTTATTTGAGACAAGACATATAAAGTGATTATTTAACATAAGACCGTATCGATAGACCATGGATTCAATTGACTAATGCTCTAAATGATGAAGCATAATGAGAGGGCAGTACATGCATACATAAAGGAAGGCCATGTGACAAGGATATAATATGATCTACAAGCTAAAGAGAAGAGCTTCAGTGTTTCAACACCTTAATCTTTAACTTCTAAGCTGCAAAACTGCAAGGAAGTAAGTTTCTACTGGTTAAGCTATTCAGTCTACAGCAGTTTATTATAACAGGACTTCCCAACCAATACAAGAATTTCTCTGTTTATTTGGCCCATCTATAAGTAGAAGCCCGGGTGTCTCTCTTTCTCCCAAATGCTTTCCTTCCATTCATTCATGTCTCAAAGCCAACACAACTGAGATTCCTTAGGCTAAGAATTAACCAAGTCCCTCTGTTTAACTAACACCTATCAAGTCTTTAGAATAATTCTCAAATTGTTGAGAGAATGAATGGGAAAAAAAAAATACCCCAGACTACTAAATCAATAGATAATAACTGCTTACAGAAAATGGGAGAAAGATCCAACAAGATAGCTCAGCAGGTAAAAGTACTTTCTGTATAAACCTAATGACCTGAATACCCAGAAGCTATGGTGGAGGGAGAGAACTCACTCCCAAAAATTTTACTCTGACCTCTGCATGCACTCATGCTATGGCACACACACACACACACACACACACACACACTATATACAAATACACATACATACACCACCATAATGAATAAGATAAAAATCTCTTTTTTAAAACTGAAAGAGAAATCACCCTAACATAGGACCACTCTGACCCCTTCCCCCTACATTACCCTGGTCCTTGACATCTAGTACTACTATCTGGCATCACCGATAGATAAACTGTGTCATTGGAAATCTCCATAGCAAACTCAAGATTAATAGACAATTAATTCTATGGTTTCTGAACAATTCTATCAACAAAACATGAAAATATCGTTTGTCTAAGACCTCTCGATCTACCTTGCTCCCCTGCCTGGTGCAGAGGTGTGGCTACTCTACTCAGACCATTCTAAGTTTTTCCTACTTCAGGGACTTAAAAAGGTGTTACTGAGATTTGCATATCTATTCTAATATGGTAATGAGCTTTTAAAAACTTTGATCCCTAGACAGCCATTGTTAAATGGAGTCATGTAGTCATAAGTTATGATAGAATCTAGAATATAATGATATGGAATTATGGAACTGTTGATGTGCAAAAACATCTGGGCCTTATGGCTTACAATGCAGTTTTAAGGCCAATGTGAACCCTAGCATGCCACACCAGCATGGTAGGCAGTTTGGAGTCCCACCACTCATCCATGGCACCAAGAGTCAGGAGATGGTTTTCAGGGGTTCCTGCTATTGAAAGAATCGGAGAATTAGGGTGAGCCAACCAATTTACATCTCACAACCTCCCTTCCTGTAACTGATAGAACTGAGTTTGCAAAGCCCGGTTTAAGACTTATTTTTAAAATCAAAGAAAGCTATGTCTTGCTTTTTATTGACTGAGGTTCTGCATATGCTTAAGCACAAACTTACAAAGAACTACCCACAGTACCAACCCAGTGGAGCTGTTCTCAAACTTGCAAGAGCCAGGAGAATTTCGAAGGGAAGTCCAGGCAGGCGACCTGAAGCCCACTCCCCTGGGTCAGTGCATGCTGGGAGGGGAAATGAGCTACAGAGCAGACAATTTTCAGCACCACTGGTTTTACTTTCTTTACCAGGCCTCATGAAAACACACTGACAAAACAAAGGACACAAAATTAATGACCCATGCATTTTGTCAATTGACTCTCGGTAGCAGTGGCCAGTTCACCTTAATTTTTTTGTTCGCATTGAACATGTAGCCCAAGGCATTGGTTAAGGTTCACTTAAGAATTCTTCAAAGGCATCACTTGGTTTTCATTAATTTGTTAACTGTAACTTCTCCTTTCTGCTAAGGAACCCTTATACCAAAGGGTTTTACATAAAAGGCAGACTTTTATGTAAAAAAATTTTGAAAAAACAAAAGGCATATGTTTGACCAGTCAGTCTTTTTTTTTTCTTCCATTTTGCCTCTTGAGTAAGCATTTCATAATCACAAATATAAAGGTATGCTCATCTTATTTTTCTAACATTCAAAATATAGTTAAACCTGGATTTCTCAGAAATTCAAGTGTCACCTCTCAGCTGAGGGATGAGTAAAAATGTTGCTAATTTTTTTGTGTGTGTATAATCATTTCCTATTGACCCCTTTGGTCTTTGACCATGATTTCTGATGACATTCAATCTGAGTATATTTGAAATGTGGCCAACAAATTGAAGGTTTGACAAACAGTATGAAATTTTAAAAGGTATAAAGCTAGCTTTATATGATGTATCTATTCAAAGATTATATCACATTTAGGATATTAATTTTTGTAATAAAATCTCACTCTCTAGTCCACAATGGATACTTTGGTAATAGAGTAAATTTTTTCTGATCACTCAATGGCCTCAAAGAAAGTTTGTCTTCATAAATACCTCTTTTGGTAAACTAGCTGAAACAGAGACAATTTTTTTAGAAAACACTTAACCAGTGAATACAAATGCATCAGTGATGAGGTCTGAATTCTCTGTTATCAAATTCAGAGCTAGAATACAATAACCAAGTCACTTGTTTTCAAGCCTGAAAGGAAACCAGCAGTTTGAACATTTCTAAGCAACATCGTGATGGTTTTAAGTGGGAAGCAGCTTACCCCATGGACATTTGGTAGATTTTAGCAAAGAAAAGGATGCCATGACGCTAATGTGTATTTCTTTCAATCAGCTTCCCTTTTATAAAATATGATAGCAATGTTGTAACTTCACCTTAGTTGGGTCTGTCAGGATTTCCATTACAAACCCTTGATTTTCCAGGTTTTATAATTCAGCTATGAAGCTTTATTTTAAAAAGTTGACAAGGTAGTCTTAGCCAGGAGTTTATCAAATTGAGCCAATCTTTGTTTAGGTATCTCAGTTCTATGTGCCAAGGTCTATTCCCAGACAGGCATGCCAAGTTGCCAATGGCGTCAGCTCTAAAGAGCTCTCTTTTTCTCTTTTTAAGTTCACTCCACAAGAGCTTCACTCATTTCTGTTTCAGAAGTTGCCAGAATCCTGCTCATATCCTGTGTAACCCAGTGGGAGAGAAGCCACATCATATGAGACCCTGTTGGACATATAAATGGAGTCCTAGCCAAGTGTATCAAGCATAAAGTGTAGACAGCAACACAGAGGGCCTTCAAACCCATGAGTATTGTGTATACAACGGAAATCTTCCAACCGCCTAGAAATTCAAGTGGGCCTCACTCACCAAACTTCTTTCAAGTGTGGACACATGTGTACGCTTCAGGGGAGTTCTAATTACTTACAATACAAACATTCTGCTTCTTTGTCTTCAGCGAGATAGAAGAGATAAAATACAACGTGAACTCCATCTATTGTTTATTTCATAGCTGTTCTATAGATTTTAGGCACATATTTACTTTGTTTAATTGTGATGTGAGAGATGCATAAAGTTGCTTTTGATCAGACTAGGCATCAAGTAGTTGTAATAAAATATAAATCATATAGCATTTATAAAATGCAACTAATTTAAAAGAGATAGCTCTGGGAAAGATGGAGTAGCAATTTACTTGAAGTCAGCCTATTAAAATACTTTAATAAACCTTTCATCTGTACTCACAAGAACTTTGATTTAGTGGTATGTTTTTAGATACGGTAGGCCTAGATCTCTTTGAAAACAATAAATCAGTAATATGTACATGATCACATGACCATATGATAATAATATTAAGAGTGTACATAGTAGATTTCAGAAGGCAACAGAGATGAGTTATCTGATAGATTAGAAAATAGAAAGTTGGGGTGGTCAGTGAGACAGCTCAAGGGGTAAAATGTTTGCCATCAAAGCATTACGACCTCCTTTTGATCCTAGAATTCATGACTGAAGAAGAAAATCAACTGTGGAAAGTTGTCCTTTGACTTCCACATACATGTACCATGACACATGTGCCTACACAAACACACACATACACACACACACACACACACTCAATCACAAATAACAATAATGGTTACAGTTATCTTTTAAAAAAAAATAAAGAGGGTTTTAAGATATGCCCAAGCACAGATATTAACATGAAATGGTATTAAAGTATTATTTAAATAGTTACATTTTTTTTAGTAAAATACATTGGTTTAAGCATTTTATAATGTTATCAACATTTAACTTATTAACATAACATCCACTGGATTTCTTCATTAGTCAAATCCTTCCACTTGGAAATTTTATCACAACAAAGCTGTTGACAAAGTGTGTAGCTCTGAACTTATTCATTATGCCAGCTGACTCACAGCATCCTTAGAAGATGACACAGAGCCAATTCAGGTGTCATCGATGGCCTTAGCAAACGTCATCAAAGGCTCTGTAATTGTCAGGCTAGCAGATGGCTAATGCCAGGTATGGTCTGCATTTATTCTGTGTCTTAATCTAGTCTCGAGCTTTGGATTTGGCAACACTAAAACCACATTTTGCCAAATACATTCCTCTTAATTTCTAAGCCCATGTGTATTTTCAGTGAAATTTACTCCATATGCCTCTTATTCTTTCATACTTAACTCATCAAGTATTTTTCTGTAAGAGCCTTTTGACATTCAAAAACTTGGTGAGTCTCCTTCTCAACTGGAGACATTTAGCTCTTAAGAAAATAGCTAGAGGTTCTTAGCCTCTCCTTCAGAATAGAAAGCTGCTTTCCGCCAAGAACTAGTGACTGGGAATATGAACACTGCATGTTAATCCAATGCCAAAAGGACTAAACTTGATTGGAAATTATAACTACACAAAAGCACCCACTCTTTCTTAAAGTGGTTTTCTGAATGTGTCAGTACCTACACAATGACAGATATATTTTAGATCCGATACAATGAGCCTTCCTAAAGCTAACCAGTAAGAGGAGCAGAGATGTTTTCCACAGCACGTAACACGGTGACTCTCAGCTGGTTCACTCTTACAAAACAAGCCACCGTGACTTATTCCTTCCCAAGTTATTAGGGGGAAAATTTTCTAAACTTCATTTGGAATGTATAGCAATAAAATATATTTATTATCTGGAGTTTAGAGTTACACAATTATTATGAGATACATTCATACAAAGCTTCTAGTATTTTCTGGTTTTGTGTGTGTTTAGAACAGTTTTGGAGGAGGAAAATAAGAACAATGGTAATTCTTAGCATGAACTAACACATTGAATGTTAACATATAAAGTCAGCATAGAGACACAAAATGAACCCTTGGAGCATTATAATTAATGGATAATTAAATTATTCATTCTAACCGCATTTGGTAGTTCTGGGTATACCAGTTATATCTAACACATTTAAGCTTGAAGCAGGTACTCAGTCTGTACTTACTGGATTATACTGGGTTTATTCCAGTGGTGTGGATTGTAAGTCATGTTGTGATTACCTAAGAAACAATGGCATAGTAAGTCTTACTAAAATAAGGCTTTCTTGTCAAAGCCACATGAGTTTTTCCTCATAATCTCATTCGGTGCCATCATTCAATCAGTATAGGCTCTGTGTCTGAGGTACAACTTTCATAAAGGTTAGCATGACACTTCAGGGGAGGAAACTATAATTAACACTTGTACCCAACCAGAAGGTGCTGTTGCAAGCAGAGGGCTGAAATTTGTAGATAAGAGCATATCCTGTCACAAATTCCATCTATGAGTAAACATCAGACTTGACCCCCAACCATAGACAGCACCGTGTTTGGTTTTGTTCCAGCTTCATTGCCTGAGAATCTCAAGCCAAAAGATGTCCCAATAGTCTTTTCTTCTCGAAGTGGCTAACACTAGCTTGTTCATCTAGCATCTTCCCAATGAGAGTTCCTGCTGTCAGGAATTTTCCCTGCTGATGGTTCCACAACCTGAACAACGCCTTAACCCACAGGCGGAGACTCACTTAGGTAGAATTTTGATATCAAGAAGACTCATCAGATAATGATTTCCCCAGTGGTTGTTAGTGTGTTCATGTGTGTCCATATGTGTGGAAGACATGTCTGATATTGTCCCTCAGGAATGGTCCACCTTGATTTTTTGAGACAAAATCTCTGTCTGGCCAGAAACTTCCTGAGGATACTACGCTGGCTAGCTAGAGAGCCCAGAGATGAACGTGTCTCCATCTCCCCAGCACTGGGGTTGGAAGTACAAGCCTTATGCCTGTGCTTTCGGGTTGCTGCTGCTGCTGCTGCTGCTGCTGCTGCTGCTGCTGCTGCTGCTGCTGCTG
>JADRCH010000012.1:5697073-5732692 GCA_019843965.1 Rhynchomys soricoides
TGCTGCTGCTGCTGCTGCTGCTGCTGCTGCTGCTGCTGCTGCTGCTGTTGCTGCCGTTGTTGTTGTTGCTCTGTTTCCAAGTGGACTCTGGGAGCTCAGATCCAAGTCCTTGGGTTGCAAGACCAGCACTTCACCTGCTCAGTACCTTCATATTCCACAATTTTCATGTCAAAGAATGATATTGTTTACAAAAAATTCTGTTCTTAATAAAATTATACTACTGCTCTCAGATAACACCTAACATATAACATATGAGAAAAGAGGTTTTTTTTAAACCAGTTGTCAAAAATAAACAAGGGAAAATGGAAAATATTCCAGAAGACCTGAACTGCTTTAGGGCAATAAAAATGCCAGAAGCAATCAGGAAAGAGCAATCAGGAACACCACAGGCACAAGGTCAGAGACAGATCTAGAAGTGACCTGGGAGTACACCTGCCCAGTCAAGAGCAGAGTCAGGGTCCAGGGCACCCTCTTCTCATCAGACAACCGCAGTGCTCTTAATAGGCCATGGAGTCAGGCCACAGTTTCTAGAAGGTCCAGAAGGTGACTCAAGGAAACCATGTGTCAGTCGTTTATAGTTAGATAATTCACCCAAAGCTGCACAGCTTCTCTCCACACCATTTGCAGTGGCCTTGGCAGCAAACTTGGCAACAAAGCAGCTGAACTCTTAGTGGGGGATAGAGAAGAAAGCTGATGCTCACTAAGAATTCACAGCATACAGAAGTGAGATCTCCTGTTTCTCCAATACTATAATCTCGTGAAGTAAGCATTTTTCTAAATTAGAGGCCTGTACTACCATTCCTGGACTTATAAAATCTATTAATCAATCAGGAAACAAAGGAAATGCTCATGGCGTCTTCCTGTGCTGTGTTGCCATTTTCAAAACTTAAACAGAAAGACCTTCACATAGTGACATGTAGGGAATGTCGATTCTTGCACAAACAAAAATGTGGGGACCAAGGTTAGTCACACTGATCAGCCTCTTTTATTTTTGTTTCTTCCCAAGGAAACTAAGTTATGAAGCACGGGATACTTTGATAGAATTATGAAGTGACAGAAGAAGCTCAAATAATCTGGTCTTCATTCATTATGACAGCACAGATTTCATTAGCCAAATTCATTATAATCATCCAATGTTTGCTTCAAAATTTTGCACTGTTATGACAACCATTTTCAAGGACTGACTCCTGTATTGTGCCTTAGACATGATAAACTCCCAGAAGACATCCAGCTGGTAAGACAAGTTCAGCTGCCAAAGGATGCTTCATAATTCCCACATCTGGCTCTAGTCCTCTGGCTCTAGTCCTCTGTCACAGTGGCCTCATTACTAATTTTAACTCACTTTTAAAAGAATCAGTCTGATTTTTTCCCCCTAAAATAAGACTGAAATTTTTACCCAAAGGGATTTGTTAGTGGTTTCACTGGATAGGGACAATGTATTATGTTGATAGCAAGTCTCTGCTTTCTCAACGATTTGACATTATGAAAAGAATTTAGATGGTTTTAAAAACTTAATCCAAAGATATTTAACTTATTTTAAATATCCATTCTCTGATTTTTTTTCCCTTGATTTATGTCAGAAAAAAAAAAAATCTTCCAAAACTACTTAGCTTCATCTAGTTTCAAATCAAACCAATATAAATAATGGGTAGAATTACTCACCTGCAGGGAATGTCATCCTAAATTTCCTGTTACTGACTGTGTAACCATAAGCATGACTCGTGTATTTACTGGAGGCAGTATATACTGGATAATGTTCCTCAAAACCTTATGTAACTGATGTAACATGATAACCACTCGGGTGCTACTGTGACGTCGAGGATATATTATAATTTTACCCAATTCAAATAAGAAAATAATTTTTAAAAAGCAGTAGACCTTAATGGCCCTGTGCTCCAAACAAATATGTTGCCTGTTCTACTGAGGTTATATATAAGATCCTGAAATGAGCATAGCTCGTGTCACATACATTCATCTAGAACCTTGATGTGATTTTTCTTTTCTTTACCAATTTCTTTTCCAATAGTGCTTCCGTGGGTCTCACTGTACCGGAGACCATGCTTGTCACTCAGAGAAGGTAAAGTAAATCCAACAGTGCAGATTTCCACCTGAACAAAGACGGAACAAGTCCAAGAGATGACAGTTTTCTCCCAGGGAGTTGCTAGATATTGGCATCAAAGTGTTTTGACTGGATCTAACAGGTAGGTTTAGCTGTCAGCAGAAAAAGATGTTGTACACAGAGCTAGAGAGAAGGTTCTGTGGGTAAAGGGACGTGTTGCACAAGCCTGACTGCTTCAATTTGATCCCAACTCTACTTTTAAAAAGCTGTCTGAAGTAGAGGAGAGGCACACTTTCCTTGGCTGGAAATTTACAGAGCAGATGTTCTGGAGAACAAAGCACAGGAATATAAATAGCAAGAGAGATACTGCCTCAAAAACCATGAGGAAGGAGAAGACCAACTCCTGAAAAGTGTCTTCTTGTCACAAGGGCTCTGTGACAAGGAGTGCTCTCTCTCTCTAGCTCTCTCTCTCTCTCGCTCACTCTAGCTCTCTCATTCTCTCCTTCTCTCGCTCTCTCTCACTCTCTCTTTCTCTGTTTCTCTGTCTCTGTCTCTCTTTCTCTCTCCTTCTTCTTCCTTCCTCCCTCCCTCCCCCACCACACACAGCAGAGCAAGGGATGTAGCAGAGCAAGAGTGTGGCAGTCATTCAGTAAAGAGAAATGATGAACAGGCAGAAAACTGGAAGAGTGTGTCTAGGCTTCATGCTCCCACTTTCTGATATCCCCTTGTCATGATTTCACTTATGTAGAAACTGAGGCCAGGATCTGTGACTTCCCAGAATCCTAGTCCTAGCAGAGCAGGCCTAGAGCCATTTCCTGATTTTCATGAGGCTGGGATACTGACTCTCTGGAAAAGAAAGTCCTTGTGCAGCAAAGCTGAAGCTGAGCAAACATGAACAGCGTGATGACACACTTGCAGAGAGACAGCCAGCACGAAGATCATGAACCAAAGAACTGACTCATATGTGCTCCATAAACGGGAATTCACGTTTTTTATAATCGTACAGTTAGTTTTAAATAGAACTAAAGATACCCATGAAGAAAGAGGAAGAGGAAGAGGAATGCTGGAGAAATAGAATACCCTTGTCAAATGTACCTGGCTTTTGCTAATGTTATATACATTATAAATACCAAAGAGTGTCAAACGCATTTGAAGAAATTGGTCATCCCTTTTCACTTTGTGAGTAATATCTGGGAATGGGATGAAAAATAATAATGGCCTCTAGGGAAGGTTTAAGAATGAGGTAATTTGCATGTTACTTCCAGAAAACATTGAGTGTATCCTCTCTTCTGCCAGGATAATTTTAAATTGTTGGCATCCAAACTGAAAAGTCTCTGCAAAGGTTGACTAAGGTCCTGGTGTGGCTCTATATTTATGTCAGTGTGACAGTTCATTCTGGGCAGTCCTACAATGAAGCCAGGCAACTATTCAATCTTCATATTTTTATTCAAGGCTCCATTGAAGAAAGTCCTAATGTTCTGGGTAGACCAGTGTCTTAGATTCTTGTTCTTCCAAAGTTAGAGCCATAGAAACTCAACCAAGGAGGGAAAAATGACCACTACGCTGGAGGAATCTTGAATGTTTCTATTATTCCCTCGGCCTCTTCTGTCACATAATATTCTGGCCTTTCTCAACAACTAAGTAAGTTTTGTGGACAAACACTTCTACTTCCATCAGAGGGGTAGCTTATAGAGGGTATGCCAATCTAAGCTTAGCTTGATATATTGTCTACAAGAAAGTAACCATCCTATATTCCAACCACCAGCTGAAGTACCCACTTACAAATGGATAGATTTCAGGAAAATAAAAAGTATGACAAATATATGGGAATAGAAATGGACAATGATTTTGAGCTGCATAATTAATTGTTGAAGGTGTGTCAGGGTTTATTTAGTTATAGAAACTGTTTTTTATAGTTTGAAAGTAAAACCGGAAGTTGTGAGGCCAGTTACTCCACCCATACAGATGGTTGCTATACCCATGAAGTCTCATCAAAATGGCTACCTAGGCAAGACTTGAACAGTGATGCCACCAATGGACATGCTAGGGAGGAAGGGAGGAAGGGAGGAAGCCTACGGGTCCTCAGGTTGGACAATTATGGGCAACTGTGTAATCCAAGAATGGCAAATACAGTCTTCTTCCAGGAAGACTACTTCAGTTGAACATTCGATACAAAGTGGTTGGCCCTGATGTCATATACACATACAAGTATACAGGTAACGTTGTATGGACGGAGTGTTTATGTGTTTGTGTGTGTGAGTGTGTTAGAGAGAGTATGAATAATGGCAATTAAAGTCATGACTTTGAGAATTAACAAGAGAGATGCCTGGGAAGAATGAGAGGGAGAAAAGAGAAAACAAAGTGATTATCATTTCAAAAATACTATTTCAAAATGGTACTTGTGAGCGCATCTCTGGTGCAGCTAGTCTAACTTCTGAGTCACCTGTCTCATTAAAGGTGGCTTAGCCATCCTTGTTCTAAGCCCTTTGTTGAAGACTTCCTGTCCTCTTCTCTGAGGTCTCTGCTTGGCAGGGCTCTCACTGCTTGATTCTCACTGCTCTAGTTAGGAAGCAGCTCACCCTTCAGATGATGTGTCTGCAGTCATGGCTTGCTTTCTCACAGCTCAGCCCACACCCATGTCCAGTCTCCAAGAGTACAGAATGATGAACTCAGCAGTGTTAATCAGCCACCGCTACATCAGGACCCTGTCCCCAGGGTTTTATTTAGTAGCTCAACTGCCCTAAAGACCTTTGACACCCATCAAATCATATGGAAGCATTAAAGATTAATAATCTCGACTGTCTTCTGTATTCTGTTAAAAGAGTCCCCCACTGTACTGTGTGCTTTATCTCATTTAACTGTTTAAATGCTGAATGCAGCTGTCATTCCTAGTATTCCTCTTCCACGGGGAGACTGAGATCTCTTGTTGAACCTTGGAATATGGTCCATATGGGTATGCATCTCAAATCACAGGCTCACTTCTCTTTACCTTCAGCTTATAGAAGGCTTTGAGTTTACTTCTGAACTACTGAGACTGACATTGTCCTCTCTTGACCACTTCCCTAAGGACCTGTGTCATCTTTAACAAAGAGTGCTGTAACTGAAGAGAGTTCAGACAAAAGCCAAGACCAGAGGAAATCAGCCTACCATTTTTTATTGGCATGTTTTTCTTTCCTCTTAATGGCTCATTATCTTTTGCAGAGATGACATGCGCAGTCTTGGTTGCATCACATCTTCTGTTGTTCAATCTCTTCTTACATGACTTAAGAGAGTGACACAGACTCAGTCTTACATTGCTCAACATGTTGACTTGAAGTCAAGCCCTAAGAAGATTTTATGCTATCTGTAGGGTTTTATGATTCTACTTGTTTTCTTGCCTTTAACTATTCTACACTTATCAGAGGAGGTCAAAGTTAGCCCAGGAGACACTGATTAAATCCACTGAATGTACAGTGTACTGGTTACAACTGGGATATATGCTATGGAGTCTGTGCGGCCAGATCCCCTTCTTCACAATTCACTCTGTGACCTTGGTCATGTTATCTAATGTATTTCTGCCCCAATCCCGACATAAAATGTATTCTCATGAAAGATTAATGAGGCCATGAATATAAAATGCTTAGAATTTGGACTGACACAAAGCAACTACTAAGCATTGTCTATTAGGTCAAAATAGAGAAAGCAGTAATTTCTAATTTTAGTTATCATTATCTGGCATTAATGAGCTTCTGTGTCTTTGTTTCTAAACTAAATTGGATTATATAAATTTAATCCACCAAAATATCTACTCAGAAGTTTGGTTCAGAAGTTTGCTCAGTTAAAACCAAGCATGGTTTTATTATATATCCTATATTCCTAGCACTTGTAAGGCTGAGGTAGGAGATTCATGAGTTGGAGAACAGCTTTGACTGTACAATAAAACCCAATCACAAACAGAATGTGCATGCGTGTGTGTGTGTATGTGTGTGTGTACACATATATAGAATGTGCTTGTATATATGTATGCATGTGCATATGTATACTTAAGTATATGTGTATATACATGTATACATATGTGTATATATTATTTAACTCACCTCACAAACTTAGGAAAGATCAATTTGATAACAGCCATGCCCACACCACCACCATTGCAAAATTTCCTCAACTTACTGCCTCATGTTCTGAAATCTAAAATTCTCCTAATGTTTTATACCCAATCACCAGAGTTCTAACCAACTTAGGTGAAAGCTAACCAGGAAGATTCCTCTGTAGGGATATTCTCAGTGTCATTACAGAGATGCAGGGTTCTGCATGTGCTTGTCTTAGAAACAGAGCTCCATGCTGGGGGCCATTCTCAATTCCAGCTCTTCTCTTGGGAGCCTACACAGGCATACAAGCAATGATCTTGTTTTTCCTTTCTTTTCCTTTTCTTTTTATTCTCTCTCTCTCTCTCTCTCTCTCTCTCTCTCTCTCTCTCTCTCATTGCCTTTTGGCTTTGTATTGTGGTTACAACTGTGAGAAGTCAGCCTCTCTCCTTTTCTTTGGCTTCATGCTAAAGTAGTCTTCATGGAAAGCCCGTGCAGTCACGGGCTGATCAGTATACATTCTCTGCCCAGGTCCTAGCACAGCCATGGGTTCCTAAATAACTGCATGTAGAGATTTGCTATGCCTGGTTCAATCTTTATGCTTTTCAAGGGTGATGACGTTTATTGGAGTGAAGTCTTTTGTTGCTGTTGTTTCTATTTGTTGGCTAATCTAGAAACTTTTGTGAGACATAAGAGAATAGTCCTTCTAAATTTCATTATAAAAGAAAGAGATCTCAGGTAGTTGTCATGTGCCAATGAGCATGTGAAAATTATCCGCAGGACAGTTGTATGAGTGGTCATTGATAAGAACAGCACCTACTGTGTGTCAGAATTAAGTGTCCTAGTTGAAGGTTGAGCTGGATCATTGCATAGAAATGACAAAAAACACGCCCCTCAATCTCCTTGATCCTGGGCCCTTTATACTGTGGGGGTTTATTCATCCCCCTTGCAAGCCCAGTTTCAGAATACACGTGCCTTTCAAGATGTTCTTTAACAACCTTTATCTGAAATGATTTCCTAAGACCACTTAGGAAATAATCATTTTTTTCGCCTTATGAAAAGAGACAGAGGTCATCTGGAGGGAAAGAAAATGTCTTTTAAAATATTTTTTAGACAATTCAATTCTTTGTCTTTGGTTTTTATTCAATAAGAAATTTATATATAGGTGTCTATCTTGACTATCTATAATGTCAAATTATTTATAGGAGATACTCAAAGTTCACTATAGGACTGCCACAGCTTACTTTCTTTTTTATAATTTATTGCTATGTATGTGTTTGTGAGTGTATGTGTATATGTATTACATACATGTGTATGTGTTTGCATATGTGTATTTATTTGTGTGCTATATGTGTATATGCATTTGTGTGTGTTGTGTATTTGTTCAATTGAGTGCAGGTGCCCTTGGAAGCTAGTGGCATCAGATCTTCTTGGAGCTATAGTTCCAGGTGTTTGGAAGCCCCCAGGGTGGGAGCGAAAAACTGAACTCAGTTCTTCTGCAAGAGAAGGACAGGCACTTATCCTCTAAGCCAACTCTAGACTGAGATTTCTCTTAACAGCATGGCACAGATTAGAAAAACAAAACAGTCGTGGAGGATACCAGAATAACAAGGCCCTCTGAGTCAACCAAACAAGGCTAATATAAACTCAGAGACTGAGGCAAGAAAGAACATGACCTACCCAGGTCTGCACCAGATCCTCTGTGTATACATATACATGTACATGTGCATATACATGTTCACATGTACACAAGCATACACACACACACACACACACACACATACATATACACATTTTCAGCTTAGTATTTTTATGGGACTCTTGAGTGTGTGAAGGAGTGGGTCTCTGATTCTTGTCCCTTCTCTTGGGGCTCTTTTCCTTCCATGCTGTTGCCTTGTCCAGTCTCACTCTTCTGGGTTTGGTTCCCTCTTTTTATATTTTATTTTGTTGTGTTCGGTTGTCATCTGCTAGAAGGCTGTTCTTGTCTAATAAGAAATAGAGAGAGAGTGGATCTAGAGGGAAGGGAGAGTGGGGGAGGACTGGGAAGAATAGAGTGAGGGGAAAATGTAATCAAGAGATATTGTATAAGAAAAGAATACATTTCCAAAAGAAGAAGAAGAAGAAGAAAGAAAAAACAGAGCCAGAGCAGGTGGTACAGACATCACCGTTCTAAATGTTTGCTGAGCAGTGCTCACTTTGAGACTTTATCCTCACACAGAAATCACTATGAAAAAGCACATCCATTTTCTACCTAGTGGCTCTAGCTACTGTCATACTCAACAAGAATGGTTGCCCTGAGGAAACCATTTGAAAATATATTGATTACTCATAGTATTTGCAAGAAAAAAGTGGACATAGTAGCCTGACTTCCATACAACTTGAGTCATCTGATCATCAAATATTATATTTACCATATGCCTGTTTGTGGTCTGGGAATGGAGAACAAATCAATGCACACCACTAAGGAGAGACACAGCTCTGGAGGTTCTAACTTCCTACAGAAATATTTTGTTTGAAACATACACTAGTACCAGCCAAGGACCTTTTACTAACAAGAGGACTCTGATTTAAACGAGAACAGTCCCCAGAGGCTGGTCCACAACTAGTGGAACTCTTTAGGAAAGATTGGGAGGTGTGGCCTTGCTGGAGAAGGTGTGTCACAGGGGCTGGTTTTGAGATTTCAAAAGCCTAATGCCATTTCCAGGTAGCTCTCTCTGCCTTGTGCATTGTGCATCAAGATGTGAGCTCTCAGTTACTGGTTCAGCACCATTCCCCTCTACTGCCATGCTCTCTGCCGTGATGGTTATGGACTTTAACCCTCTGAAACTGTAAGCCTCCAATAAACTTGTGCTTGGAGATGAAGACTTATTACAGCAATAGAAGAGCAACTTAGACAAAGAGTGTTCCTTATTTCCCAGCACACAGGACCTTTTCTTTCTAACTGATAGTCACTGCAAGAGAATAATAGATCTTTGTGTTAAAATGCCCTTGCTAGCCAAACTTGTATTGAAAGCTCAGCCAAAATGCTTCCTGTAGATGTCTCTTGACTCACTGTAAATTGATTTATTACACAAGATGCTTCCAAGATCCCAAGTAAGATTATCTCTGGTTTTCTTACTTCAATTCTATATAAACCTCCGTGTTTCCTACCTCAGTTGACCTTTGAAATGGGCATGTGGTTCAACGTAACAAATGAGAAAGAAACAAAAAGGGTAGTCAAATCTAGATGGTGACACGATTGGGAAGCTAAGGACCCTTTAGGGAGTGGAGACTAGGTGGCAGAAGGCAAATCTGTAGTGCAGGATCTGATTTCTCTACTTTCTGTCAGGATAAACTTAGAAATCTTGGGGTTACATAACTGACTGTCCTCAAGCCCCACTGACCAGCACCACATACTGATCAAGTCACAAATGCTTTGTTATACCATGAGATTTTTCTGTTGAGAGACAGTTAAGGCACTTTCCATTAGCTAGTAGAATTAATACTGTGACAGTAAATTAATTCGTTTTGGTTTTGCTATAAATAGGTACATGTTACATAGGAGGCCAGGGGTTATGTTAAAGACATCCAAGGATGCTGGCCACCTTTGTCAGTGCTGGGCCCTGGGGACAGACTGAGGGACAAACCCCAGTTTTTCTCACTAATGCTCCTCCTACTGGTCATTGATTCCAAGAGAGAAAACTTGGGAACCACCCTGAGCCTACAGTCATTCCTGTTCCTTAATGTGATGGGCATTCAGGTCCTATGGTGTTGGTAGAACAGAAGTATCTGGGGTAAATCTCTTCTTTAGCCCATATACAGAGCAGAGTGCACATGCAAGCACATGTGTGTGAACAGGTACTCACATGTATATGCGCGCACACACACATGACCACACATACACACACATGGATTTAAAAAATTTCTCTACTTACAAGCATAAATTGGAAATCATGGGAGAAATGTTAACTTTAGATACCAATTCACTTCATGAGTAAGAATTAAGTATAATTGTGAGTTTCCTGTCTTAAAGTACAAACTAGTGAATGTTAACAATTTTCCAGTTAAAAATATTTGACGGTATGAGGGTACTGGGAATATGTTAATCAGTCATAAAACCATTAAGCGGCATCTCGGTCCTGTGAGAAGAAATTAGATTATCAAATAGTAATATAGACCCTGCTATAAACAGGAACATGTTGCGATACAGCAGTCTCTTCCCTTATTTTAGCAGGAAAGAATTGGAAACAAATTTGAAGAAACTAATTTCCTAAGGAAACTCCTACTTTGTAAGGCAAACTATCTTAAGTTCTTTTCAATATTGCAATGTATACATTATTTCAGTAGAAAGATTAAAAAATAAAAAACATTTCTATTCGATTGGGAAAAAAAGACCATGCCCCAGCACAACAGTGATATAGTCATAGTAAACGCCGAAATATGAAAATACACTAAGATAAGATGTTCATTACTAGACTGACTGAATCGGTGTTGCTTTCGCACAAGGCTCAAATGTAAATTCTCTAGATTTAAAATGTAGCCGGTGGAGAATAAGGACACCAACCCACCCACAAACCTTCCCTTCGCACCCATAATTTATCCTGTGTATGCAAGGACAGGGGATGGAGCAGAGACTGAGGGAATGGCCAACCAATAACCGGCCCGACTTGAGACCCATCCCATGTGCAAGCACCAGTCCCTGACACTATTAATGATACTCTGTTATGCTTGCAGACAGGAGTCTAGCATGGATGTCCTCTGAGTGGTTCAATCCAGCAGCTGACTCAGACAGATGCAGAGACCCACAGCCAAACAGTGGGTGGAGCATGGAAATTCCTACGGAAGAACAGGAGGAAGGATTGGGTGCATGAAGGGGGTGGGAACTCCACAGGAAGACCAACAGAGTCAACTGACCTAGACCTTTGGAACTCTCAGAGACTGAACCACCAACCACAGAGCATACACAGGCTGGACTAGGCCTCCACACATGTAGCAGATGTGCAGCTTGACCTTCATGTGGGTCCTAAACAGCTGGCTCGGGGGCTAGCCCAAAAGCTGCTGTCTATATGTGGGATATGTTCTTCTATCTGGGCTGCCTTGTCTGGCCTCAGTGGGAGAAGGATGGGCCTAGCCCCCACAGAGACTTGATGTGCTAGGGTGAGGGGATACCAAGGGAGTTCTCACCTGCTCAGAGGAGAAGGGGAGGGAAAGGATTGTGGGAGGGGGTAACTAGGAGGGAGGCAGTTAGCAGGATGTAAAGTGAAGTTAAAAAAAACAAAAGGTAGTGCTAGAATTCAACCCTCCCACCTAAGTAGACTGCAAGTGTACACTCAGCTTCCAAGTTCCTGGCTATTACGATTTAGATCAGAAACAGACACTAGGCTTTATTGTGAAAACTTTCCCCCCAGGTAGAGATGCTGTGTTTAGGAGACTAAGGACTCTTTAGGAAGGAGGGACTAGCTAGCACAAATATGTCAGGAAGGATGAGGCTTTAAAGATTATAGGCAAGCCTCAGGTCCTGCTGGCATCTCGCTCCCTCTGTTTCCTGCTCCATCATGAGTTATCCGTCTTTGATCCAATTCCCATCGCCATCATCTGAGCTGGCCTTCAATGCCTCCTCCACCATGGTGGTCTGCATCCCTCTGAAAATGGCATCTGCACATATAACCTTTTCCTTTTATATTGATTCTGTCAGGTATTGTAGTCACAGTGACACCAAAGTAACTATTATACCTGGGGATTTTTGAATGTGGGAAAACTTTGTGTACTTTTTTCCCCCTATGATACTGACTCTTCATTTGGCTCTTGGGGAGCTCAGAGTCTAGTCTACAGCTTCTTCTAGCTTTCTTCAGAACTGGTAAGTATGTAGTTGTCTCTCTTCACTTCTTAGTACTTACCTTTCTTCCTTGTCTTTGCTTTGGCTGTCCTGTGTTTCTGTTGAAAGCTGCCTCAAGGGTTTTGATGGGCATGCTGAGGTTTTACAATTAGTTTTTAATAAATAGTAAAGGGTGAGGAACAACTACAATTTTACTTTTAACATTCTCCAGTTCACATGGAACTTTAGGAGAGAAAGAGGCTTAGAATTCTTTTAATTCAACACTCATATTAGGAAACAAGGAACCAGAAGTTAGTTAACTTACCTAAGATTGATGTGAGGTATTCCTCTTGCATCCTGTTATGACTTTTCCTTTAGAGACATATCTGTGCCTCAAGGATAATGTCCAAATCAACAAGTGAGATTCTAGAGTAGCTTTTTTATTTTGCACAATTTTCTGAAGTTTTCTACATAAAGAGTGATCAAACATTATGAGCTCTAGGGTCCACCGTCCTTCACCAACCAACAGCAGGTTTTTCCACAAACTACTGCTCAGGCAGCTGCCAAGAGAAAGCCCTTAGTCCCAGGACTCCTGCCAGGAGCCCAGCTGGAGACCATGTCCAGGACTAACTGTTGCTTTGGGTTGTTATGTCAGGATCTCCACCAGTTAGAATATGCATAACCAGCAGCAAATGAAAGAAAACTTCCAGAAAGATCAGCTGCCAATGGTCTTGCTAAGCCAAGATACCAGACTAAGAGGAAGATGCCCTCAATCTTTGTTCTGGGCCACAATGGGCATAGTAGTAAGCAGTGGTTTCCCTGTGTTGTTCACTCTAAACTACTTCTGCATCACTGAGTAATTGCCAGGGGTGATCCTGGACAAATGGTCATGTTGTGGCTGATGTATGGACCCCATTCATGGGGTCTACACTGATAAGACCTGGCAGGTCAGCATGATGGAATGCAGACAAAGGGTGCCTATGCCATGCAGGTAGCTAA
Source organism: Rhynchomys soricoides (assembly GCA_019843965.1). Lineage (NCBI taxonomy): Eukaryota > Metazoa > Chordata > Mammalia > Rodentia > Muridae > Rhynchomys > Rhynchomys soricoides. The sequence continues at coordinate 5,709,993 of JADRCH010000012.1, forward strand.
AGATGGCCCCCAAAGAGACTCTGTGACCTGGAACTTGCTATAGTCTCAGTATCCATGCTCTACTGCCAGGATGACTAAGAGTACATTTAACAATCTCTACTACTATAAACACCAATATTATAGTCTCTAACTTGAAAAGGAGTTTGGCATTTGACTATCAAGCAACTTCAAGAGATTCAGGTTGGCGTATCTTGCCAGGAAGTTCTTTGTCCATTAGAGATTGGGAGAGATTGGGGATATGACATCATCGATCTGGGACCCTCAGGTCTTTGACCAGCCATGAGTTCAAAGGAACATAGTAAGAGACTTAATAAGTTAGTAATGAATGTAAAGGCAAATGCTTCAGGAATGGTCTAATGAAAGGGCATGGGCTCTTCCCTCCACACTAAAACATTGTTTCATGTGCAATAGATTCAAGCGCTTTCTGCAGCTCTTTCCCTCCCCTGGGAAGCCCCTGTGCTTGCACAGCACTGCTAGGCTGAGCAGTGACTAAATAGGTTTGAGATAATAACCCTGGGCTGAAATGTTTCCCTTAGAGTGATATTGATAGATTCCTGTGTGGGACATCCAGCTTCAGGAATCTCCTTGGTATATTCAGAGTTTACCACCTCTATACTGTCAAGGACAAAACTACCCACAGAGAGCAACAGTTACAGAAAGAGGTAGCTGCCTATCAGGTACTAGGCCAATTTTCTGGCAACCTTGCTTTCTGAAGTCTCCTCACTATATTCAGAGATCTCTAAACTGTACTCTATCAAGAGCAGAAACTACCCATGATTAGCCTCAGTAAAGTGGGGACATAGCTTCCATTCTGATGATAAGGCTAGGAGTCTGTTAAATTCTTCCTCTAATTATCTTCTACTTACACCAGCATAAATAAAAGGATGAGCAGAACCCAACCCAGCAGATACTAGCACAGACAATAGCACCATCAATCTCAGAACCAATGAGAAATTGGCAAATCCTTGGCATGGCCTGTAAATGCAGCCCTTAGTAGAATCAAAAGCGAGTTTGCTCCCTTCCCTTGGGTAGGATCTGAGTGACATGCCATTGCTAGTCAACATCTTAAATCACTTAACATGGGTTGTGACTGAGCTTTGAGAGGCCCTGCTTCCATTACAGGTATGGGGCAAGTTAAGCAAATGATTTGCTGCTGATTTGGAAATACTTAAGTGACTTTGGTTATTATCTCTCTGCATGCCTAGGTGGAGTCACATCAGTATTCATTGCCAAGTCAACTTCAAGGCAATGGAAACAATGGCACCAGTGTCTCACTGAACAGGAAAGTCAACACACAAGACAGGGGCATGAACCTCTAAGTTTATCTCTCATTATCTCCTTCGTGTGATGCAATCAGAATGTGTTGTCCAATATTATACTTGGGGATGTTTTTGTATTAGTAATTTGAGGGAAATGGTATTAAATAAAAATAATAGTACGGTGTATTATACTTCAGTCACTATTAGTGATTTCTTAATTTTAAATATAGTTGGGAACACACAAGAAGCTACCTGCCCAATACCAATACTTCTGCTTTTCTACCTTGGCAATAGATTAGTTTTCTTCAGAGCATTGTACAGAGATAGAAAAAAAAGTAGGAAGAGAGACAGGAATGGGGTGATGGAGAGAGAGAGAGAGAGAGAGAGAGAGAGAGAGAGAGAGAGAGGTAAAGAATGGACTACATTTCCCAGCCTGCCCTGCAGCTGAGCCTGTTCACTGGTTGGAATCTCCAAGCAAAGAAGTTCAAACGTGACTCTTTAATGAGCATGAGCCCTGCTTGTCACTCTTGATTGTGTTCTTGCTTCAATTGTGAGTAGGACAGCTGCCAGTTGGCAACCATCTTGAAGGCACATGGTTGAATTTCAGACAAGTGACAGCACAGTGGGAAGACGTGATTCTGAGCTCCTGAAAACATTGCGTGGCTGTGATGTCAGCAACTGGGTGCCAGTTTCTGCCACTTTTCTATAGTACAATACTGTTTTAAGAGTCAGCTATACTCAGAGCTATAGTGGCATAGTAGAGAAGGGGAACATGTGGCCTGAGCCAGTCTCTAGTTCTTGCCTTTAGGTGAACAATGAAAACTTTGGCAAACTTGCTTTCTATCTCATGACCTTGGTTTTCCTCTCTATGAATTAAATAAACAGGTCGATTTCATTTTATACTTGTGATTTTTTTTTTTTTTTAACAATTGAGAATGGTTTTTCAGAACAGCATTCTTAAACGCTCTCATAACAAAAGAAATAGTTGGTTTGGACTCGCGAGTTTTAAAACAAAAAAAGAGACAGCAAGAGTGAGAGAGAGAGAGAGAGAGAGAGAGAGAGAGAGAGAGAAATGCTAGAAATCACAAAGCAACAAATGAAACCTCAAAGAAGTGTCAGTTGAAACAAGTAATGATTTAGTAACCATGATCACTGGGCACTATGCAGGATTTACAATTCCAGTACTCTGGAAACTCACAAATTGAAAGCCCCTGTGGGGTGTATAGAGAGACACAGAAAATAATAGGGAGGGCATTAGGAGAAAGGAGAGATGAAGGAGAAATGAAAAAGACGAAGGAGACACAAACAAATAAGAAGGAAAGGAAAGGGGGAGGATAGGAGAGGAAAGGTAGAGGAAGAACGGGAACGATTTCAGCCCAAACCTGAGATGTTGCGACAATGACTGGGAAATGGAGGCAGGAAAGAACCGTCTTCACCTGCTATAGCTCTATTTGGATCGGATACTCAAGAGTTTGGGTGGGTGGTAAGGAAGAAATGAACCCAGTCCGGGCTGTGCTAAGGACTAGTGATTGAACATTAGCCCATTTGGGATAGCACCGGGTCAGAAGGAGCTCAACACGACAGAGTATTGGATTTGGCAAAAAAGACGCTTCCCCTTCTCTTCCCCACATCCCCATCCCTTTCCAAAGACCCCACCTTTCTGTTCTGTGATCCACAGTGATTCAACCCACAGTGATTGGGCACCTACTGTTCACACGCTGTCTTGCTAGGGATCGGAGGTACTCTAACAACAAAAACCCCAAGTGTCTTAAGGTTCCTGAGAGGAATGATGCTTAAACTCCTAGTTACAACCATAAAGACCACGAAAACTCAAGCCGACACATGAAGCACTATGGTGAAAGTATCGAAAACTTAAGCTTCAACAAAACAAGGACAAAAACCTCTTCTCCCAGTTTTAATTTTCTTATAATGCTCATTATGACATTATAGAAAATTATGACAATAAAGGGAGTCCCTGGACTCACATACAAGCAGCCACTTCATACAGACAGTTGGAGAAAATAATCAGATCCCCACAAAGGTGCTCAACACTGTGGCATAGCTATTGACTAGCACCATGGGATTGCGTTCTCCCATTTCAGAAATTGTTGTAATTCATATAAGCTTCATCCTGTAAGATAGTCAATAATGAAAAGAGTTTAAATTTATAAATGAGCATCACTCTCTGGCTCACAGCTAGTCTGTGCACTTGTGAAGGAAATAAGAAAGAATTAAAGACATAAATATAAATATGTAGCATAAAAAGTAATGTCCCATGATGACAACCAATTGATTATCAGTCCACTGATAAGAATCAAATAATTATGTCGTATAAAGTCTACATGAGGTCCCCATGTTTCTGCCTGGCAGGTACCTTCCAACCTCCACCTCCCATGCCCTTTATCAAGCTGAAACAAAATCATCTGGAATGGAAAAAAATCTTTGATAGGCCTTTCAAACTAACCTTGTGAAAACAGATATATGTCTAAGTCTATGGCGACAAACAGTGTTATTGTCTTCCTTCCTGTAATATTTAACCAATCTACACACTCAGGGGGAAATGTTATCTGAAATCCATCCACTTCGTAGGCATGCACTTGGTCTTCTTTAGACAACTGGCCTAGCTTTGTGCTCAAGTATCTCAAACACTTGTTTGAAAAGGCTTTCTCAAGTGAGTTAGACAAACAGGAGAAGTGTTCTTTAGCAATCCCTCCCTCTAGGTCTCCAATGATGCTATCTTCTTGTACTTTAGTGAAGGAAAAGATAAATATGATCTTGCCGTGCCCAGCTGTGTTGTTCTTGAGCTGGGGAATTCACAATAGGAAACTTCTAAGTCATACATTTATCAGTGGCCAAGCTTGGTAAAGTAAATAGATTTCAGTCTCTTGAGTTTGCTTCAGTAAAAAATTAAGTGTTGGCAGTGCAGCATACCACACTCAACATATTTATGAAGAATCAAAGTTTGGAGGGAACATTACCTACCAAACATGTGCTAGTGGTATTTATACATCTTCCCCATATTTTCTAGTATACATTCGCTACTGATTGAATAATTAGCCTTTACAAAACACGTATTCAAATGCACCACTGACCAGTGCTTCCTTAAGAATTTTAGGGAGAAAGATAGATACTGGGGTCAGGATACACAGCTGGGTTTTTTATATATACAGGATCGAAGCACACGAGGCCTAGAGGAGTCACAGCAAGGCTCTGCATTGTCAAGGACTTCTGTGGGGAGGAGAGGGGAGTCATGGTGTCTTACCCCACTCATGACTAATGCTTCGCACCTGTATATGAGATTATTCCCAGTGCACACAAAACCTCCTTTCTTCTGTTTACTTTCGTGTTCTAATTCTATTCCTAGGTGGCCAGACTGCCATTCTGCTGCCCTCCTTATCTCAATTAATGCACCATGGCATTCTGAATGCTCTGTCTACTCAAGAGAACATATTAGTTAATGATTACACGAGAGCTACAGTCACCTGCACCACATTTCCAACGCTCTGAAAAAGATTGCTAAGTTCCCTATCCCATGTCTTTGGGTATATCTTTCTTTTCAAAAACTCAAGATATCTTTAGTAGTTATCATCAATGAAACAATATCCTCATTAGCAAATTCTGAATACACTGGGCAGTGTTCTAGAGAAAGCTGGCATCATAAAATCAAAGCGCTGGACTTAGTCACAATAAAGTCAAAGCATACCGGGGGTACGACATAAGAATAAAATTTATATCCAGATAACTCCTTTGGATTCCTGGCAGCCTTTGGCCAGTTTAGAATGTGCCTCTTCATTTGCTGGCATCCTGCTCAGTAATAATTCTCCTCATGCTCACAGTCTTAGGGGTTCTTAATCTAATCTCACTTAATTCTAAGGAAATGTGGGTATCAGAAGTTTCTGGCACCAACTGTATTCTTAGCAGGCATGCCTCTAGATCTTCCCTTAGTAGCAGCCCAACATACACACACACACACACACACACACACACACACACACACACAGTATGCACATATACAACTGCACACATATACAAGTGCACATGCATTAATTTTCAAACTCAGTTGACCCAGGGAGTATAAACTATCCTTACAGATTCCTTTTGAAAGGAATCATTTCAAGTTTTGTATTCAAAAACGACCAAAGAAAATGGACAGTAGATGATGGCTATGAATTCATTGTCCACAGTTAAACAATGTGCAAGCCTATAGTTGGGCATCAAATTCTGGATAATAACTGACAAGTCTTTAACGCTACAGGTTGGTATCTAGTGATTGAACTTATAAAAACTTCAGTGGGGAATAGGAATGAACACTCAGACCAAACACACCTTACCAAATAGATCATCTTCAAAATGACTAAATTCTATCACATAGAAACCTCACAGGTCCTGTTTATATACACAAATATATACTCATAAACTAAGTATGTTATTTATGTGTCAAATCACAATGTGAATTTTACATTTGGAAATATATATCTGCCAAGTATTAAACTCAGTACCAGTAAGTGTAGTCATACAATGAGGCTTTGAAAACAGATTTTCAAAAGTATGGTGGCTATTCTTGGTTGTCAACCTGTCTATATCTGGAAGTAACTAAAATAATCTGTGATGGATTCAGTCCTAATTAAATCATTTGAAGTGGGAAGACCCACTTTTACTCTGGATCTTTCGGGGTAGGAAGATCCACCTTTAATCTGGGCCACATCTTTTGCAGGCAGCCTCCGTAAATGACACAGAAGAACGAAGCTCTTGCTCTTAACCTGCTTGCCTTCACTCCTGCACTGGCATTAGAGCCTATTTCTTCAGGATTCTGAAGGCCAGCTGAGATACCTAGCCTTGTGGACTGAACAACTAAGCCAATTACTCTGCCCATGAGGACTGATGCTTAACACTCATAATAATTACTGCCATAAAGACCATGAAAACTTAAGCTCATGCTTATGGTAAAGCATAAAGCTAAATAATAATAATAATAATAATAATAATAATAATAATAATAATAATGTACTGAAAACTTAAGTTTGAAAAAACAAGATAGGGAAATCTTCATCCAATTTTAAATTTTTTATTTTAATGTTTTTACTCCATTTATGCTAGAAAATTAGTAACAATAAGTTGAGTTCCTAGCCCCACATGTAAGCACCCACTTCATAAAGAGAGGAAAAAAGTAGTCAGATCCTACAAAGGTGATCAGCACTGTGCCATAGCTATTGGCCAGCATTATGGGACTGCAGATGGCTTGCTGGCTATGCATCATTCAGGACAATCCAAGTCTGGAAATAACATCTGCCCTCTGTGAAAGCCACTCCCTCACATCAAAGGACTGCCCCAGGAGGGCAGACACAGGATGTATGGGTCTGAGCACAGCCTCATCTTCACACCATGAAGCAAATCATTTTGATAAGAGCCACAGTCTCGTTCCCAGGCCTCTCTCCTCTAAAGCATAACCTGCTGGATGTTAAAATAAAGAACCACCAAACTACTGAGTCAAACAATTGCTTATTCAGAAAGCCAAACAGGGAAAGGCAGGCAGCTCTGGCTCCCCAGTGCCAAAACAACAGACCCCCGAAACTAGTTTCCTAGTTTATAATTTTTTTGAATGCTGGCATTTTAAAACCAGATATTTATTGCTCTTTTAAAATGTCTCACGGTAACATTTTCAGTTCTGCAACAGTGCTGCTACAGTCCAAGGCCAGCTATTGTACACTGCCCATAAAAAAAAATTAACACTACCAAGGCCATTTTTCCTATGCTTAAGCTTATTCCAATGAAAACCACCCTATAGGCATAAACCTGATATTGCTGCTCACCACACATTAACTTGAAGTTCCTCAGGGTGTGACGCCCAGGTGACTCCTGTGATGCAGATTTCCACAGATCTGGCTAGAACCCTGCATGATTGAGCACCCCATTCATGGCAGAGTACAACCATTGATCTTCTCTTATTTTACTCAATCTGCACTTAGTCTTAGAAGATTAACCCTTTGGCAGTGTGAGTTCACATTACTAAATGCAAAAAGAGTCTCTCCTGTGGCTAGGGTAAGTGCATTAGTTTTCCACGTAGGACCGAGGGACTTCTGGGAGTCTGGCATGATTCATGAGAGGCAGAGAGAGAACATGGCTGAGGTGGGAGCTGGGGGAGAAGTGTGGACTCTGCAAGAAACAAGCTCATAGAGTCCTAGAGCTAAAAGGAACTTAGACATCACTTCGGTAAGCTTTCAGCACACCGCCATGAGTGACAGGAACTGCATCTTTCTTTCTTCCATTGCTCCAGAGTGTTCAGAGGTTAAAGGAAATAGGGGGCGGAAGGAACATGGCTCTAGAGAACAGAGTGCTCTATTATTAAAGAAATCTAGAAGTAAATGTGGACAGAATCCACAGTGTAAAGATGGCCTCTGAAACGCCCTCTGAGACAGTCCTGGTTTAAATTCTCAACTACATTTTGATGCTAAGAAAACTGCCTTAGAAGCTGAGGTGGATGGTGACCATGTGAGGAAAATATTAAGAAGGGATAGCATGGGGCTGGAGAAATGGCTCTTCCAAAGGACCTGGGTTTGATTCCCAGCACCCATGTGGCATTCCAGAACACTCTGAAATTCTAGGCCCAGGGAATCCGAAGGTCTCTCTACGCACTAGGCATGCACACAGTACAGTGCATGTGTAGACATAGCACCCAGACACATACAAAATAAAATTAAAAAGGAAAAGAGGAGCCGGGCAGTGGTGGCACATGCCTTTAATCCCAGCACTCGGGAGGCAGAGCCAGGTGGATTTCTGAGTTCGAGGCCAGCCTGGTCTACAGAGTGAGTTCCAGGACAGCCAGGGCTACTCAGAGAAACCCTGTTTTGAAAAACCAAAAACAATAAGAAAGAAAGAAAGAAAGAAAGAAAGAAAGAAAGAAAGAAAGAAAGAAAGAAAGAAAGGAAGGAAGGAAGGAAGGAAGGAAAGAAAAAGAGGAAGCAAACATCTGCACACCTGCACAGCCCCTCCCAACACTCGGTGGCTTCACGTTTGTTCGGCCCAAGCCCGTGAGTGAGCAACTTCTTTCTATCGGTCAATGCAGTTCCCCACACCCCATCTTTCACACTTTCCAAATAGAAGGGAAAGGTCACAGGGTGGTTGCCAGATGCAGGAGGTCAACCCGATCCAGCCACACACATCTGGTAAGAAGAGCAAGCGGCGTGCAGGTGAATTGAAGAAGGAGCTGATTGCGGTGTGCAGTCAGGAGACAGAGCTAAGAGAACCAAGCTTGCAGTTAACTTCTGTCCAAGCATCTGCCTCCAAGCACAGGAGTGTGAAGAGGAGACCGTGCTGTGCAAATGAGGTAGACAGCTGCAGTCTGCACACCGGAGAGGACCTGGGATTGCATGTAAGGGCTGTGTTTAGCTTACCCACATGCTGAGCTACAGGTACACATGAAAATGTCTAGAAACACATTTTCTACAGGATTCCCTGGTTAGAAACCAGCCACCTTTCCAGTTCAGAACATTTACCCAAAGCAAGGGAGCCCTAAAGACGCATCTCTGCCCTCGCCTCACGTACTTCACACCACAGATTTCAAAGACACGAAAACCACACATATCATAGAATCCTCCAACTAAATTACCTGTGTCTCCTTCGCTGGAGATCCCATCACAAGGAATAATGTTCATCATGCTCTTACGTAGAAACCAGCAAGCTGCCGTGTTAACAGAACATGACCAGGAAGAGAAGAGAACATAGTCTCCACCATCTATGATACGACTAGTCAATAATTATCTAGGTGGTATCAGTTGTGTTTTCTGTGCATCCTGGTTGGCCTCTGAGTAAAGAAAAGCAGTGGAGAGCCTGGGAACCCTGCGGTCCCTCTGTAGGAGCATTATCTCAGGCGGCCTGTGTGAAGATGGGGTGTATGCAGCCTGTAATCTATATGTTTACTGCTTTCAAATGGATCCACTTCTGGAGAATAGTTGCTCATCCTAATCACATTCAAAGGCCCCATAGGCAACAGGAAGTGCCACTTATCAGCAATTTATTTCTTGGAAACACTAAAGGAAGATGGCTTTGTCCTCATGTGCTGTCCTGGCTGCATAGAGGTGGCCTTTGTGCAAGAAGTACTTAAAGGTTAACAGGCATGAAGGACCATGTCACACCTCTCCAGAGCTCTTCAGAGATCAATAAAAATTAGTGTCACTTTAAAATAATGCCCAGTTTCTAAGGAAGGAAGGAATGATATGTGTTCGGTAAACATCACTGCTTAGATCTAAATAAGTTTGGTCATAGAAACGGGAAAGGCATTCTACAGACCTTCATGATGTGCCTTGCAGACTCAGATATTTTCTTATTTCATGCCACTAGAGTGTTTTAAATGGTAAGTTGCCCAAAGTACCCATGAGCTGAAAGCACCCAAAGAGTCTGGCCAGGAGAAATCAAAAGACACATCTCAAAAGCAGGACAGTTGTCCAGAATGGATAAGGCCTTGGGTCAGGTATCCTACCAGGAAGAGGGCAGAGGGAAAGAAACATTGAAACAAAATAAACCTCCGACTTGAATGCAAATTAAATGCTATTACTTACAAACAAAAGTGTTATCACAACCTAAATGACTGAGGCTTTCTAGATCTTCACAAATCTGGCAAAATGACCTATGGCTACATGGCTAAATAGAGTCTCACTAGCCACATTTGGCTATTTGAATGCAAAGTATCCAAAATCAATGTCCTTAAGCATATTAACTCTCAGTGGGCATGCGCCAGTGGCAGTGCCACCTTGTCTGGATTTTCGTCACTGCAGAGAACTCTACAAGCAAACACAATGATGTGTGACATGCTAATATACAAGGTGTGGTCCACAACAAAGACACAAAGGGGATGGCATGTCCAAATCACAAAGAACCTTGTTCCTTGCTGTGGCTCAATTCCGATTTTGAGGAAAACCTTGCAGAATATAAGTAAGATCTGTTTAACTAAGTGATGGTTTCAGGAAAAAAAAAAAATCTCATGTAAGCTCCTCCAAGTTGAGCTCTCTAGCTTTCTCTCTCTCTCTGTGCCTGTCTCTGTCTCTCCCTGCTCTCTCTCTCTCTGTCTCTCTCTCTCTGTCTTTCTCTCTGTCTCTGTCTCTCTCTCTCTCTCTCGTGTGCGTGTGTGTATGTGTGTGTGCGTGTGCGTGTGCGTGTGCATGTGCGTGTATGTGTGTGTGTGTGTGTGTATTTATGTGCCTTCATGTATACTCATAAGCACATTTACACATACACAATGGCCCACTGGGATAGTTCCAAAAACCTGCTAAAATATTGTCCAGCAGCTTGAAGTTCAGACACTAAAGCAAGATTCCTTTTTCAATCATGGAGCTGGGGAAATGGTTCAGATGGTGAAGTGCTTAGGGAGCAAACATAATGACCTGAATCCAATCCCTAGCATCAAAGAGAGGCATGCTAGCCCATGCCTATAACCCCAGCACTGGGGAGGCAGAGACCAGAGTGTCCCCAGGGTTTCCTGTCCAGCCATTCTAGCTGAAGCAGCTAGCTCAGTCTCAGCCAGAGACCCTGTCTCAAAAATAAGGATGAGATGACTGAGGAGGACACCCAGCCTCAGCCTCTGGCTTCTGCGTGCACATTCTCTATTCCTACAGAAATAAATATTTAAATGGATCTCACCATGGGAGTATGCTCAAGACCTAAGCCACTATCCAGGTGTCATCAGTAGGTCAGGCTCTGAAAAGTCTCCTGACTCGAATGTTTAATTAAGGAGCTATCTTGAGAGCAAGAAAGCTTGATAATGCTCCAAGGTCATTTTCTGTTCGGGAATATTGTTATCCTGGTAAATATCTTAGTTTTCTGAAGACACACGAATGCCAGTTTAGAATACACTATTTGATCTCATCTTCTTCCTCTTTTGCTGTTTGACAATGAGGGTGTCCACATTATCACACATACAGGGGCAGTCCCACCATAGCTGCCCAGAAGGAAGCCCAAAGAAGCTATAGTATGAGCTACAGTGGCGATCAACTTTCAGTGTTGGTTGTAACACCAGTGTTTAAAAGCATAGCTGGCTATAATTAATCAAATGGTAATAAATTAAGAGAATTGCTAGTCACATAATTAGAAACATTCACAATTATGTTAACCATAATATTGAATTGTACCCCATTGATGACAATTCTTTTTATTAATACAGATGACATTTCTTCATACTAGGGAATACCGACTGAGATGTTCAATTCTTGAGGGTTTACTACTGAACTAAAGGCCAAGTATGATAGAATAAGAGTTATTTAAATGTACATAACATTTCACCCAGCATTGTAACATAAAGTATACCCCTTTTCTGCTGCAGACACCCAGCCTGCACCTCATGGCAGATGGTATTTTAAAAGTGAAGGAGGGACTAGGTAGGGTGGCACAGGCTATAAAACCGCACTCAGAAAGCTGAGGCCAGAGAATCAAAGTCCCAGTTAGTCTGGTCTACAGATTGGATGACATAATGTTATGGAACAAGACCTCAGCTCAGAAAAACAAACAAACAACAGCAGAAGGAAGATCAGATTTCATAATGCTGAAGAACTCCTAATGTTGTATTTATTTTTTAAATAGTCATCTTAACACAAAAATAATACAGGACTACTTATTTGTTCATAAATCCTCTACATATGACAAACCAGCTTGGAGCTCCACATGCCACACCCCGTTCTGCATTCCCTCCTCTCTGCAGACACGTGCAGAATGACTGAAAGTTGTGTTCTAGGCCTATTTTATACCTTTTCCATCGCTACACATATCTAAGGAATCAGCATAACAAGCGCTATAGCATGATTCACCACAACAGCAACAAAAATGGAACCACCACACGATTATTGACTAGCAAGAAAAAATGTAATATAAATCAAGGCCAGAAGTCTATATTAAATGAGTTGATATTTTTAAAGTGCTTGGGAAGTGGGACAAACTATGAGTAACCTAAGTGTTTGTTCTCAGCAGGAAGACCAATATATTTAGTGAAAGACACAAACTTCAGAACGATCCATAAATATATGTTTATCTATGCTACAGACAGACAGATAGACACACACACATGCACAGAAAGAGAGAGAGAGGGAGAGAGAGAGTTCTAGGGTGTAGCTGCCCCTTTTCATTTAGAAAATGAGAAAGTCTTTGAAAACACAATTACAGGTAACGACAAGTTAGAGAAAGGGTGGACAGGCAGTTAGATCTCCATCAAAGGTGGAAATTTTCTTCTCATTCCCTGCTCCTTAGAAGTAGTTCCTTTGGTTATGAACTCTGGAAGCTGGTGGGTAGCTTAAATGTGGACCTTCCCTGAGAACAAGAAGAAGTGTGAAGAGACACTTCCTAATTTTAAGAAAGATAGAAACTTCCGAGAGGCAAGAGACACGACAGGGGATGAGCGTCCACTCTGCTCGACTGAGCTCTAACTTCTCTGTTCCGCGTGGAAGCCCCTTGTCAGACATATCTTAATTTATAGCAGAACAAAGGGAAGGGACTGTGCTCCACTGCACAGAGGGCTCAGGAAGGAACCCACAGATGGGCTGTTTTGAGCAGCTCCAGCAGTCTCTCCCAACTGAGCGTGGAGTGAGTCCCTTTACCTCCCTGCTCCCTGTTCCGGAGGTTGAGGACAGACGGTCTTTTATTATTTCTGCATTGCCTAATAGGGGCCCTCTCTTCAGGAGCATGCATGTCTTTTACCAGTGACGCTTCCTTTGAAGACAGGCAAGAGATCAGATTAAGCCTTTCAAAATATATTACTTCTGCTTCCTCCTGGTTCACTGTTCTCGCAGTACTGAATTCTCCAAGGGGTCCCAGATGTGAACTCTGCTCCAACCACTAAACAAGACTGCAGCGAGGGAACTCATTTCACAAAACCATCCTTCTTGACTCTCAACCAGGGTTTCTCCCAGAGAGATGCCTTTTCCCATCTGCCCCAGCAAAATTCAAATCCACTCCATTAATCATGTAAGTCTCCGGGTTCTATTCCCTAACCCTAAGGAACTCTTAATTGCACTTCAAGTGGAAAGTGAACCAATTTGATTTCTCTTAGTGGGGGAACTATCAGAGGTGCTACACGGTGAAAAGCATCTCCCAGAGTCGAGGAGGCAAAATAAAAGTCCCTGGAAACATGTACTGCACAGATGATAGCATGGATCCGATCAGATGGAGAGTTCATTGTCTGTGGCTCTCATCAGTGATTTATAAACAATTGCTCCATTATTTCCCCTTTCTCATTAAGAACTGCATTAGCCTTAAGTCTTCTGACACCCATGGACCACCATGAGAATTCTACATACACCTCATGTCAGGTCTTCACTGTTCAAAAACAAACAAACAAACAAACAAAACCCTCCCCATTGGTTTTGTCATCTTGCATAATTGGAGAAGGCCAGCCCTTTTGAATCAGGTTCTAATCCTAAATGCCTTTAACTGGGATCCCATTTATTTTTAGCACTTGAATGTAAAACTTAAACCACAAGGTGCCAAATGGATGCAATAAAAACTTAGTGGCTTCCCAATTTATTTTAGGAATTCTAACAAAAAAAGGCAACGCAGAAAATTAAAGCATTAATGTAATCTCAGATGCATGTGCAAGTTTCTGAGCTTGGCCACAGAGCTTAGCTAGGAAGCTTTAGCACACTCGCCCATGTAACCATGAGAGTGTCCTCAGCAATTCTCTGGTGCTTTGTCTGATAACAGTGCTAGAACTCAGACAACCTATGAAAAAGGTGGAGCAGAGCAGTCGGATAAAGCAGCCTTGGGCCAGTGTGGGCCAGCTCCACCCAGAGAGAGTAGTAGGCTCCTGGTGCATGAGAAACTACCTCTCCTCTGGTCAGCCTCTCTGCCTTCCTTCTCCCCTGCTTTAGTGTTTATCTGACCTTGAAGAGACAAGCCAGTTATTTGGAACTGTCCAATTGTTTCTAGAGGTGTTGAGATACTTGAAAAGAAAAATACTTTTAGCACTTTGAAAACATTAGCAATGCAACCCATGCAACTCTGCACAGCGAACTTAGAGCAGCACCTTGTTGGCTGTGCTGTTTGCCATATTTGATCTCTCCTCAGTTCCTTGCAGCAGAGATTTCTGCTGCCTGAGCTTTTCTAAGTGCCTGGAGAAGTCTTCTCTGAATGAAAGGAGTAAGTAAGGTAAACTTTGTTCTCACCACTGGATAAAATTTTCAGTTAGATGAAGTGACCAGTTCTATGTGCTGTTGGCATGGTCTACAAATTCTATTTCTAAGCATTCTATCCAAAAATGGCGGCAGATTCCAATCATCACAACAAGGACTTCAGTTAGACCTATACTGCTACCCCTGATTGCACATTACAATCTTCCTTTTGCTTTCCCCTGTATTTAGCATCGGATGCCTTGTTCTTCGGGGTCTATTCACAGTTTCAATGCAGGGTACATAGGTTTGTGTCTGTGGATATGAAAATAGAACTGTAGACACACACGGTTTTGCTTCATTTGAAAAGAAGCCAAGGAAATTGTTAATTGTTTAGTTAGTTGATGTCTGCTTATTTAAATCTTTTAAAAATCCAGTCTAAAATCCATCTACCTTTTAATAAATAAGGTTGCCTAGTGGGTTGCTACTTGGTTTATCTTCTTAAACAAAACATAGTGTGTGATAATATTACCACAGAACAAGCTTCTCTCTTTGTTTTCTGACGTTCTGTTGCTTCCACAAAGGCAAAAACAACCCTAGTGTTTCATCATTGTGGTGCAAGGTTGAGAGGTTTAAAAGCACCACCGTTCAAAGTTCACCCACAGAGATCTCGGTTGTAAACAGTTGTCCTACAGATAGAAACTATACAATAGAGGCAGAGAAAAGACTCATGCGACTGCTATCATTATCAGCCAGGAGTCACCTAAATGCTAATTCTGGGAGTGAAATAGAGAAGCCAGGAAGGAAAGGGAAAATCTCTGAAACATTCCACAAGGTAAGGCTTAGAACCTAGAGTCCAAGCCATTTCTTGCTGTTATTTTCAACATGTCATTGGTCAGGACATGATAAATCAACTGTCCTACATGTTTGTAATTTCCATGCACGTCCTTAACCATGCAAAAAGTATCTTGACCAGTTTTTGTGAAATGGAGACATATATGTAAGGTGAATTACATTGCTTTCTTTTACATTCCCCGACTACTGACTACCTGATATACTAAACCAACAGCTCCTGCAGTTATACCAGACACTTCACCATATCCATTAAGTAAATATTTATGGTGTGCTCATTCTGTGAGAAACAGTGCCAGGTGTTAACCAAACACACAGAATACACACACACACACACACACACACACACACAATTTAAGACCCCAACACTCCCTTATAAACAATCACATTTAAAAATTGTAAAACCTTGTCTTGTTAAACCTGGCAAAGAATTAGGTTTAGAAATGGAATTCCATAGGAACAGAAAAGCAAACACTCTATATTTGTGTAGGGAGATGGCGGAGACAGAAGGCGCATAAGCTAGGGTTGGAAAGGGTGGAGATAACAGTGTTGCCACAGATGTGAGACCCCAATGTGTGTGACTCAAAAGTTGCAGGATTTCCTATTGAAAATGGAGGAGCTTTGCGCACGCACGCACGCACGCACGCACGCACGCACGCACACACGCACACACGCACGCACGCACGCACGCACGCACGCACGCACGCACGCACACATCCTCTCTGGCTTCTCCATCCTATTTTAAATCCTCCAGTATCCGTAACAGTGGATGCCCTATGGTGAGACGGAGGAAACTGATGGTAAGAATGGAAGCCAACTATTACTCAAGGAATGTTTCAATAACACAAAGAGAGACACGCAAGCCCTGAATAAAAGAAGCCAAGTGACAGCAAGCGGGGACTGCATCTGAGAGCTGTTTAGGAGGGAGAATGACAAACTCTTCTTCCTGGCCTTCACGCTTTGTCTCTTCCTCCAACAGGAAGTAATGGTGATCCTTTGATATTCTAACCCTCCTGAACCAAGCATCTCATTGAAGCTGACTTGAACCCAGTCACACAGGAAGCTGTAACAAGGAAGGCTCTGGCTACTCAACTGTCTGTCTGCAGGGAAAAGTTTCAGCATTGACTGGGAACCCACTAGAAAGGCAGAACTGTCAGCTCCCACTTTCAAACTGCCGACTGAGAGCTTGTGTTTTATAAGGTCCTTGGGTGAGCCTCAGACAAGGCACGTTCTGAATCTCATGATATAGAAGTAGGCCCAGGCTCTTTCACGCACTTCTCAGAATTTCCATTACTTTCCTCGACAAAACCAGGCAAAATATGCAGGTTGATTATAGGCTGTACTGTCATAACCTAATGTACTAGAAAGAGCAAGTAGACAGAGGTAAGGTCATCTTGTCCTTGTGAACTTGGCTGATAAGGCAGACATTTTGTGCAACACTCGTTGAGACCTATGTGTGGGAAAGTCAAGAGTACAAATTTACAGGCAAAATGGGATTAGTTTAGTCATTGGATTCTATGAATTATAAAACCTCTTCTCGCCTAATACAGAGAGGAAGACGATGACCATTCCCAGCCCCGTGCCCTGAACAAGCCCATAGAGTTTACCCTAACAAGGTATAGATATGGAATATGAAAAGGCACTTGGTCACTGGGATTTACAGGCAATAAAAGATGGCATCTAAGTAGCAGAAATGGCTTTCAATAACTTCCAGTGCCTCTGTGAACCATTGTCTGCAACCCCTGGCATGTGAGTACCTACCTTGAGGATTCCCTTTTGGCTTTTAAATGAGAAACGTGTCCAATGGGTGGAAAGTCTTATTCCATAGTATATTATTTCTTCAGTCACCTCCAGAATTCAAACCAAAGAGTCCATGTGTTACTCAAGATCAGGGGCTTTATTGTCTCTTTACATCCCTGATAATATAACTTTCATTTAGAGCACAGATGTGTAGAACAGACAAGAAAAGGGAAGGCAGGGTGAGGAAAGAAAATGTATCTAAGTAGGTTTTCAAGATTACAGCTACAATAATAGAAAATAGTTTGCATGAAGGAGGAAAGTCAGTCACATCGGTAATAACTATAATAATATATATAATAACTAATATAATAATATATAATAATAATAACTAATAATGGTAATAATACAAACATTAAAAATCCACGTGAGAACCAGTCAGTCTCCACCTCACTCTCATCTGACAAGGTAAAATCTAAGAACCTTGGGGTATATTTTTGTTGGGATCTCTTTGTTAAAGGACAATAGCCCACTTTTACTCTTAAGTAGTCAAATCCTTTTTGAGTGCACTTACATGATAGTTCCTTAAAACCGTTCACCTTGCCCACAATTCATGGAAAAGGAAGCAGAGACACAGTTCCATAGTCACTGGCCTCAAAACTGCTGCCTCCTATCATCAGTGCCTTTGTTCAAACTCAAATGTATTTTCTTTCTGGCAAATAAATTTTACTGATAGTTGGTAATACTAATATTTGTGTCATGTTATCAAAAACATTTCCCAAGACTCATGGTTGAAGCATTATCAATAATAGATTTATCTATGACATCAAAGTTTGGGCGCAATAAGCTTATCAGCACCTCCACTAGCTGCACTGACAGCTTATACAAAAGGCACTTTGTGAATCGTGGCCCAGTTACACACAGTTCCTTCAGGTGCACAGACCAATCACCGGTGCCAGGCTCCATGCCCAGCGTCTCTGCTGAGCTCAGAGCACCTCATCGGGACCCCACTCACCAGATCAGCCCTTTACACCCAGAGCTAGGCTGAAGGAAAACTAACATCCTGGTCCTCATGTTCTGACACCCAATGCTCCTAGACATTTTAATATGACACATAAACACCATTTCATTCTCAAGGCCACAGTTAACTTGCCTCCTTCTGGGTCTAGGGAATTCTGCTCATTTAGACAAGGGTCCCTTATTTGGACAGGGATGTACCTTAGCCCCCAAAGTCTATTTTTGTCTTGGCTTAATCTTAAAGGTCTCTAAGTTTCAACATGGTGGAGAAATATCCCCCGACCCCTGCCCGGAGCATTCCTGTCCCTTAACCAATAGTCAAGCCTGTCTCATCGTCTGAACTTTTACACAAGACCTAGGTCCCCAAGGGGTGCCTGTTACATGAACGGTGACATCCATTTCCTTTAAATATGTGTGGGCATACAAGACACATGTCTGTATGTGCATCAGCCAGTGCAGAGATGCATGTCACACTGTGCTCTATGCGTACTATTCACAGAAGTTATGCGTAATGGGTCTTGTCATCTCCTTAAAAACAAAACTACAACTTAGAGTGATTGAGGGAAAGTCCCACTCCTTCTGGGACTGGTGGCATGCGCCTGTAATTCCGGCACTTGGAGAGGTAATGCAGAAACATCTCAATTCTGAGGCCAGCCTGAGCTAAGCAGGAAGACTCTTTCACGACAGTAATAACAATTGTAATAGTAATAAATCATATTTAATTGTGTCATTTACCATTTCTTATATTTGTGTTACCACAGATTTCTGTGGGTCTAGGACACTTTTGTTGCTAGAAACATCAGCATTCTAGACACCTCAGGCAATGACTTGACCCTTCTGGAAACGGAGGAGGGAAAGTTAGCCTTCTCATCATGACCCAGAATGTGACATTCATGGCGTGACTTGGAGGCTGTGCCTGGAAGTGACTCTTTCATCGCCAGGAGAAATCTGACCCTTCCCTTCAGACGTGTGGAAGAAGTTTAAAAGGCTCTTTATTTTTCTTTTCTTTAACAAGTATCAAGCTTTCCATCCCTTCTCACATAGCATAACACCCCAGGAGTCCTCAGGAGGCATCTGGGCCATGCACAGTGCAGCATATGTAAAACCCTGCTGGCCGTGCCGCACCGGAGTGAGCAGGAAGCTCAGACATGTAGCAGAACCCAACAATGCTTTCTCATGGTGTTTATCCCCTGGTTCTTATGAAACCTCCCATGCCCGAACAGATCCCAACACAGCCTTGCATCCCACCACAAAAGACATTGCTGGTCTCTAAGCCCAACACATCATTTAAGGCACTGACCTAGAACTGCATAAGCAACCCGGTCAACTGGCTTTGCATGCTCTAGCAAGTAGCCGTCCCAAACTTCCTTCACATGCGGTTTCTGGTATGCCTTCAGCATAGCCAGAGACTGAAAGAGACAGAGTCAGTTGAGGGGAAAGGTGAAAGAAGCCAAGGAAACCTCCACTCAAGCAATATTGTTTTTTGAAAAAATGCCGATTAGTTAAGATAAGATGTTCTCTCAGTTTCCCCCAGAGTTTTATCTTTAGAGATAGAATCACAGTGTATGACCAAGTTGTAACTGAGTGTTTGGGGTTGATTGGTATTTCTCGTTCATATGCCTCTGCTGTGGCATTTCCTTGAGGGGGGGTTTTCACATTCCAATGTTTTAATGGGGTGTAATCAGTAACACGTTCCCTTCAGGCCTCATAATGATGATGCTATTAACTGCATTCACCCAAAATCCTTTAAAACAGCTGTTTTCAACCAACTCTCACTGTGAGTGTGCTTTTGTGTGTTTAATGCACTTGGCAAGCATTTGAGAAAGGCCTTGCCTACTGTTTTATTTGTTTCCATTTATGAAAACATGCATTCGCTATGAAAATCAGATGCCTTTGTAAAGTTATCAAGGATCCCAAAAGAAAATGAGATCCTGTCTGCGCCACAGGCAGTGATTTCAGAAACACTTTCAATGCAGTCTGCTAAGAGGAAACCCACACGCCTTTTGTCTAAATGGAGAACGATCTCCAGCTCTTTGTTGGGTAGGATCAGAGGGGACATATTGCATGTTCTGAGGATGATAACGAACCCAGTAGGACTAGGAAAGATTTCCATCTGGACATTATCTGAGTACCATTACATGTGTCATTTTCAGACTCAAATTTTTTCTTTGCTATGGGGTCTCACTAAGCATAGAACATCTTCCTTTCCAGTACCCAGCTTGGAAGAAGGCAGCACACTCTCGGCTGGCAGAAGTCCTTCCAGGACTAATTAGGCTCACCGTAAGCAAAGAAACTCAAGCGCAACAGCCAAACATCATACATAGAGCAGTACAACTAACAAAAGTTCCCATCCATTCCTTGCTCTTTACTCTCCAAAGGGAAATGGTGGTTGCATTGTGACTGTTCTGGGGGGCATTTGTTGTGACTGGGCCATGCAAATTAGAAACAGGAAGGGAGACCCACAGCAGACATCCACTTGCGCCTGGGTGAGCACTCTAGACAGAGCCAGGCATGTACGGAGGAGCTAGCTTCACTCTTCCCTGTTACCTATCCCCTTAACCTGGTCTCATGTTTCCATGCTGAAATGATCCTTAACCTGCAATCACAGGAAGGTCAGTGCCCACACAGCAAGGTGCTTTGTTTGCTTTGCCTTCTCCAGGAGCCCTGGACAATAGACCTATGTCTTCCTCTGAGTGCTGAGAAGTGCCTCATCCCAGCCCTAAGAAGGCAGACAGCACATTTCCATTTCATTCTATGTTTTAGTCTTTGCATGCTTCAGCCTCTTTGCTAGTTACCATTCCTCTGTGGCAACAAAGATGACAGAGACTCTTACAGGTACAGCCTCCAGCAAACAGCCCTGGAAGGGTCTGGAAGGAAAGCAGGCCTAAGGCCACCGGTTTATCTGCTCCCTATCTCTTCATTTCTTACCACAAGGCCTGCCCAGACAATCACCTTGCCCTGGGGCAACCACTCTGCAATTAGACACACAACAAATAAAGGAGGATCCCCCCCCTAGAAAAATATATACCCAGGTAATTAAATTGTTAACATGATGAACGACCTTTATTTGATATTTGAATTCAAAGTGACTTTCTCTATCAATTCAACTAAAATAGCTTGAAGTTACCAAAAAAAAAAAAAAAAGTGTGTGTGGTGTGTGTGTGTGTGTGTGGGTGTGTGTGTTCACATGTGTGTACCCACGTCTGTATTTAGAGAAATGGCAATATCAATTTTTGTTCATTTGTTATAAAAACAAACATAAACCATTTCTACTGTGCTGGGTGACATTGTTTACCCTCAATGCAGGGGCCTGATGTCAAAATCACATATACATTTTTTTCCTACTTTTTCTATACCAAAAGATGAGGCCATAGAAAATTTAGCAACTGATATACTTGTTGCTATATCAACAAGAAATGTTGATGTACTTGTGTGTGGAAAGGGGAAGAAAACAGAGACACTTATTGTTCAGAAGTTTCTAGAAGCAAGGCACTAGTGTCTGATTTTAAAATGTTAATGGATGTGCATTCCACTCATGTTGAATCCCAAATGACAATATGTTTTGTGTCCAGGGCATGCTTCTGACTAAATCAATAAACCACCCTAAGTCTGATAAAAGTTTCACAAAATATCCAAGACATTTAGAGTAATTGTTAACATCTGCTCATTATGATTCAAATGTGTAAGCAGGTTTAACAGCCAGATAAATATATTTATTCATCAGCAGCCAGCATGTCACTACTACCTCAGTGGTGACATAAAACAGTAAGACATTAGGACTTGCTTGAGTGTTGGATTCAGAGAATACAAAAGAACCATTGTAGAGTGAGAAAAAAAAAGGAAAAGAAAATTCTGATTTCTCCATGTTTTCAGGGACAGAGACAGAGTGGAGGGGAGGAGAGGAAAGAGAAGGGACAAATTTTAGTCACAAAAAAAATTTGATAATTTACTTTGAATTGGATACCTGGGGATTATGCGCAGGGGGGGGGATAAAGGAAACATAAATTTTAAAGGAGGATCTGAAGCCCCTTATTACTGCTAAAATATGAAGAGTGGTCTTTTCCTTCTGTCGCTCCAAAAACACTATGCCATTTTGATTTCTTCTTGAATTTCATAACCCTAACAGGTTATTTTCACATTGAAAGGTTAAAAGCAGGTCTTTGAAAGTGACATTGAAGAAATTCTAACAGGATGAATTCGGTTCCTTGGGGATACCCGACCCCTCACCCTCCCACCTAACATAAAGCTAACATCTAAGCCACAAACAGCAGCAGGGCTATGCTTTAACAGCAGTGAGAAAATGTTAACCAAACTCATTCGTGCTCATTGGGAATATGATGTGATAGTGGAATTATCTCTGTATATTTAAGGTGGTTTAACGTGTGTGTGCGTGTGCGCATGCGTGTGCGCGTGCGTGCGTGTGTGTGTGCGTGTGTGTGTGTGCGTGTGTGCGTGTGTGTGCGTGTGTGTGTGTGCGTGTGTGTGCGCATGCGTGTGCGTGTGCGCGTGCGTGTGTGTGCGCGTGCGTGTGCGCGTGCGTGTGTGTGTGTGCGCGTGTGTGTGTGTGTGCGTGCGTGTGTGTGTGTGCGTGTGTGTGTGTGTGCGCATGCATGTGCGCGTATGTGTGTGTGTGTGCGTGCGCATGCATGTGCGCGTGCGTGTGTGTGTGTGCGTGTGTGTGTGTGTGCGCGCATGCATGTGCACGTGTGTGTGTGTGTGTGCGCATGCATGTGCGCGTGCGTGTGTGTGTGCG
>JADRCH010000012.1:5733092-5758816 GCA_019843965.1 Rhynchomys soricoides
GTGCGTGTGTGTGTGCGTGTGTGTGTGTGCGTGTATGTGTGTGTGTGCGTGCGTGTGTGTGTGCGTGTGTGTGTGCGTGTGTGCGCGTGTGTGTGTGCGTGTGTGTGTGCGTGCGTGTGTGTGTGTGTGCGTGTGTGTGTGCGCGTGTGTGTGTGCGCGTGTGTGTGTGTGTGTGTGTGTGTATGTGTGTGTGGTGTATTCCACATGCCCTTCCAATAGTCCTGGTGACTTCTATCCTCTATCGATGCTGGGAATCTCAGGCTAGGTGTTCCTTTCCTATTTGATACTGAGTTATTTATTAACTTTCAACTACTTTTGTGTCAGCTTCGATTGTGATTATGTTTAAAAAAAGAAAAAGATTCTTTGAAGTTACCTCAAGGTTAACTCCTTCAAGCCACTAACGTGAGGCCTTAGAAACTTGGTCAACATTTTCTATGAGAGAGAAAAAGATTCCAGAGACATAGGCAATGACACCACCAGCTTTCTCTGCACAGTGGGTCTAATACCTCCACTAGCATGAGTGCGAACCGTATCATATGATAGGCTTGCAATGACTGTTGGTTAGACTGACCATCTAGAATGATACCGTCAATCTATAGCCAGTGCATTCTAAGAGGCCAGTTGCAAAGGCTAGTTTTCTCTAAAAAAGACCACATGATTAGCAAGGTAAAGATGGGAACCTTAATAGAGCTAGGTTATCTAGCTGATTAAAGCCGTAAAGAGAGGCAAGAGCCTCTTCATGGATTGGTCTGCTCACTAACCTGTAATTATATTGTCAATTGCATTAACTTCATTGCCCACTAATAGAGTCTGCTTCCAGGGAGGAGGCCAGTGTGGGGCTGGTTATTTATTTTTATGTCCTAATTAATCAGTACTGACATCAAACCACATCCTTCCTCCTTGCTCATTATTTAAATGACCCATTTATATGGATGAACCTCTTTGCTTTGTGCATTTCATTATCACATTAACATGCTTTCAAAACAAAAAGGACCCTTTCTGCCTCAGCAAGTACTTTCAACAAATGGCTACTGGAGCTACCCTAGAAGCCCCAGCTCTTACTAGGCATGTGCACCCACCAGGGAAGAGCTGACAAAAATCAAGTGGTCATTGTGTGGTGGGAAGACACAGTAGATTCCTGATGAGCTCTGTAGTTCTGGGGGTGGGTAAGAAAAGAGCTCAACTTAGGGAGGAAGTGGGAATTCTCCCTTTTCATCAGAGTTTGAACAAGCAACTGACACCCAGTTATTTCCTCAGGTCTCATGCATGGGAAAGATGCCTTACTACCAAGTTCGAGTTTAAAGAAAAATCTGTTGGAGTAATAAAGTTGAAACATAATTCAATGTAGCCTGGCAAGCCTACCCTGAAGATGCACCTTCTAAGGAAGGTTCCAAGAGCTGTGTTGATGATTCCATATCCTTTGCAGAAAGCCACATGGCTAACTGTAAATCTGCCAAGCCTGATGTCTTTCCAGACAATAGGGTTTCAGTAGGGTTTGAGAGAGTGTGTGGAATGCCTTTAAAAGAAAAGAAACAAAAACAGGAGAACATTTTCTGTGTTCTTATGTCAATAAAGTTCCTCTAGACTATGAGACAGGCTTATGATATTTTTAGGAAAAACGAAATTATTGGCTGAATTGGAAAAACAACGATAACAACTTCCCAATCAAAGAGTGATCTGTGTGTTGAAAAATGGCACCATCTTGAAAAATGGCATCATGTAGTAGCATAGTCTTATAACTTCACTCCATGGATATAATCTCCCACTTGGAGATATGTAACTGGATTACCTTGTAATTTTAAGACAACTTTAGGAAGTATATAAGGGAATTTAAATTGATCATGAGTATGCACTCATAAGACACATTAAAAAGTAAGTCTGAATTGATCAGTGTTGGTACTTGGCTCTGAGAAGAAGCAACCAGTGACAGCCACAAATACAGATTTGTATGTTTGTGAGTGCTGTGTGTGTGTGTGTGTGTGTGTGTGTGTGTGTGTGAATATGCTTACTAGTGTGTGTGCTCATGGAGCCAGAAGTTGACCATGAGTGCCTTCCTTTATCATGTCCCCCCTTTCCCTCCCTCTCTTTCTCTCTCTTTCCCCCCTTCTCTCTGTTTTACTTATTGACATATGCAGAGTCTCTTACTGCACTGGAGCTTGCTATTTTGGGTAGACCAGCTGGCCAGCAAGTTCTCAGGATCTTCCTGTCTGTTTCCCAAGAGCTAGGGTTATGGAGGCCTGCTACCACATCTGGTGTTTTATGTGAGCCCTGGGGATCCAAACAAAGGTCTCTATGCTTGCATGGTAAGCACTTTACCCCCTGAGCCATCTCCCCAGCCCAGACAAAGATTCTTTTTAACTGATATGTCTCAGATACTGAGGAAGATCTGCCTTTAAAAACTGTCAGGTGATTCAATAAACAAACTCAGCTAAAGAAACAAACATGACGGTTTCATACATTTTTTCTAATGTCCAAAAATCACTCTCCAAGTTTCTGGTTCGGCAAAAATTAGTTTTCACTGTTTCACTGAGCTCCTGAGGGGCATGGACCAAGTATACTCAGATATAATGGTTTTCATCCTTCCTTTTGGAAAAGATAACCAAACAAACACTCCATGGTCTCCATAGCCCACTGCATATTTGGGCAGTATTTCTCCTGTTTCCAGCACATTTTTCTCCTGTGACTTTACACCTGCCACTTTGGTGACCTGGGAACTATTCTTGCCTGAATGACACATCCTCAAGGGAACTCTCCAGTCATTTCTACCTAAGACCTCAGTCTTCTGGGTGAAATCAATGTCAAATTATTCAAATAGTAACACCACACCATTCTGTTTATGGAAAAAGTTCATTATTCAAACAATAGTCAATAAGGGGATTGAGGGATGGCTTGGTAGTTAAGAGCACTTGCTGCTCCTTGGAAGGATCCAAGTTTGGATTTCAACACTCACCTTGGGCAGTTTGCAATGGCCTGTAACTTCAGCTTTGGGAATCCAACACCTTCTCCTAGCCTCCATGGGCACCTCTACTCTGTGTGTGCCCGTGAGCATGCGCGCACATACACACACCCTTAGAAACACATACACACACTCATAACTCAAAACTAAAACTAAAAATTTTTGAAAGTCAATAAATCACTTTGTCCTTGAGTAAGTCTAAGTACTCCATTGCTCTCTCCTAAATACCCAACGATTAATTCAGCATTAAGGGATAACTGAGTTCCTGGAAGATTCAGACGTATCTTATGACTAATTATAACATTACATATTGTTTAAGGTTAGCATGATTATTAATTTAAAACAGTAAATACAGTTACCCTAAAATGTGGCGTACACCTACCTTCCTCTGAGTTTCTTGAAAAATGCTCAGATTTCTCAACTTCTTCAGCCTGTTTTTGAAATACTGAAATGTGCTAGTCAAGGGAGATCAGTTTCTATTTGAAAGAAGTGGGTAACTGTCTGGTATGGAGTGCAGTAAAAGTCGGGAAATTGGTTTCCCTTGTGGCCTAAGCCAAGGTTTCTCAAAGTGAGAAGTTAATGAAGCTGTTGGAGAGAGTTACCATTCTAGCTCCCATCATTAAAAGTGGGGTTTGCTTCAAGCCACAAACACCCCAAAGTTTCTGAACAGCTTTTGTCGGTCAGTGTTGTACGTATGCTGACCTGCTGCAAGTTGGCTTTGTTGTGATCTGGGTGCAGATGGCTATTCTGCATGTTTCATGCCAGGTATTAGATTCTCTGTCTAAACAACAGAGTTGCCTTGGAAACTAGGTGGCTCAGTCTGCAGAGTCTGATCACATGACAGTGCCAAAGGACACTACATACTTTTTTGTTTTGTTTTGTTTCAGTTTTTTTTTTTTTTTGAGACAGGGTTTCTCTGTAAAGCCCTGGCTGTGCTGGAACTCACTCTGTAGACCAGACTGGCCTCAAACTCAGAAATCTGCATGCTTCATGGCAGGTATTAGATTCTCTGTCTAAACAACAGAGTTGCCTTGGATACTAGGTGGCTCAGTCTGCAGAGTCTGATCACATAACAGTGCCAAAGGACACTACATACTTTTGTTTGTTTGTTTTCAATTTTTTGAGACAGAGTTTCTCTGTATAGCCCTGGCTGTCCTGGAACTCACTCTGTAGACCAGACTGGCCTCGAACTCAGAAATCTGCATGCTTCATGGCAGATATTAGATTCTAAACAACAGAGGTGCCTTGGAAACTAGGTGGCTCAGTCTGCAGAGTCTGATCACATGACAGTGCCAAAGGACATAACATATTTTGTTTGTTTTTTCGGTTTTTCGAGACAGGGTTTCTCTGTATAGCCCTGGCTGTCCTGGAACTCACTCTGTAGACCAGGCTGGCTTCAAACTCAGAAATCCACCTGCTTCTGCCTCCTGAGTGCTGGGATTAAAGGCGTGCGCCACCACTGCCCAGCTGGACACTACATACTTTGGGCAAGGCTTCAACTGATGCACAGATTTAAAATTTATTTTTTAACATGCATGTGTAAGAGGCATGGAGTATGACTCCTACCCCTATGTGGGACCACAGATGCTCATCAGATCATGAGTTTGGCATTTTGTATCTAAAAAAGGTTGGACTCACAGAGGATTAGTCAGTGGCTACTCACTGTGATGGAATCAGGGGATGATGCAGGATTTCTCCCCGAAACTCATTACTCTAGCTGATGGCTAATTTTATTTGCTTGTTTTCTTTCTGTACAGGCAAGCTCTAGAAAAAGTATCTTCCTTAAAGCATCAAAGGCAAAATCAGCAGAGAGGAGGTCCCTCTAAATTTTAAAGACTACAGGTTTTCAGGAGCTACCTTGAGAGCTCCAGAAGATAAGAGGTAGATGGGAAAGAAAGGGAGGGGAGGGGAGGGGAGGGGAGGAAGAAGGGAGGGGAGGGGAACTTCTGGTGGAGCTGAGTCTACATAGAAACCATTATTGCATTATAGTTGACCATATTGGCCTAATAAGAGGTTGGAGATCTGAATCCGGGCACTGCAGAGTATTTTAGGGTACCCTGGGGAATGGAAACATACCTGGGTCAAATTATATTGAGCTCAGCAGCACACAGGCATTCCTACTCTTTCCATTACTCTGTGGTCATATTGGGTGGTATTGTTTATTAATGTTCAATCACTGATATTAGAATGCAAAGGATGTCAGTTCAGAGTAAGCGGACTCCATGAGCAGCCAAAACCTAGCACAGTGGAATTGTTTTGGCTAAGACCTCAACTGTAGGCTACACACCAATAGCTATTGCTGCCATTACTAGCCAATAGGTGGCTGAGGAGTGTGTTCGAAATCTCAGTTCTGGAAAGAAGCAGCTAAGACAAATCAACAAAATGTGTGGAATCAGAGAGCAAAGTGCAGAGCTACTATCAAGGTCTCTAGTCTGCCCGCCCAGCGTTCCTTAAGTGGGCTCGTCCTCTGCCTTGCTCCTGCTGTGTGAATCTCCAGAACCACAACCCTGCATCCAACCCCTGGGTGGGATGGAGTCTCTGCAGACATGGCTGCCCTTCTAGTTCATTAAGTCTCCTGCTACAGCCTGCTGGTCCCTTCTGTAGGTTCTTTTATCATTGATCTTCTCTCACCCATGGAAGGTTTCTGGGTTTTTTGGATATCATTGAGAAAATTGCTCAGGTTTTCTCTTCAAGTAGATGAACTTAGCTTGGTTGACTGTGGTTCTTCTGCATTCTAGAGCAGTCATCAATACCAAACACTATATATTCTTTGGTCTTGTGTTCCTATCTTCTTACCCACTAGAAAGTGCCCTAAAAATGCAGAAATTTGCTAGACTCCAGGGAGGTCCACGAGACATATTAAATCTGCCATTTGGGTGGATGAAAGGCTGCTGTAGATTTCTAGTCAGTGAATGCTGCCTGGCCCTAGATAACAAGTGAGCACTGGAGTAGTCCATTGTTGATGGGGAGTTCTCAGCCCAGGCCCATAGGAGAGTCTCCATTCATTCCTGTGTTCCAGTCAGTTTTTCTAATGATGGAGCTCTTTCTCCTGGCCAATCATGTCAACTAGAAACTAATAACTAAATCAAGAGCTCTCTCTCTCTCTCTCTCTCTCTCTCTCTCTCTCTCTCTCTCTCGTCCCTCATTCCCTACCCCCCTCTCTCTCCATCTCCCTCATTCTTTCCCTCTCCCCCTGTCTCCCCCTCCCTTCTTTCAAAAACTGTATGACCCAAGGTGCCTGGTTATTTTATTGGTTGGCCATTAACTACTGCTTGGAGTTTCTTGTTTGGTTGATTGGTGGGGGTCTTTGTTTTACTTTTCCACTGAACCCTTCCCCGGTTTTCCTGCTGTAGGATAATTAGATTGCTGTGCTCAGCTACTTCATTTACTCAAAAGCAGTATGTGTTTATTGTTGTTGCTGCTGCTGCTGCTGCTTGGTTTTGTAAAGATGATTTGATTGATGGATAGATAGGACAGTGGCTCAGTGGGAAGTGGAGACATGTGGCATCAGAACCTAAACCTCCGACACCCACATAAAAAGCAGGCATAACTGGGCACACCTATAACCCCAGCACTGGTGGATACAGATAGGAGCATCCCTGGGCTTGCTGGCAGTCAGTCTGACCAAAAATTTAGAAATCTCCAGGCACCCTCTTCTGTCCTCGTACACAGTCATGCCCCATACACACACACATGTACTTACACACACACACACACACGCACGCACACACACACATACACACACACACCAACACAGGAAATATATATAAATATAATATATATTATATAATATATATATTCTGGGACAGTATGAGTAGGTATTCCCAAGTTAGCCAATGATGGAGGGGGCATTGTTTCTAACACTGATCATGTGTACCATGGAGAATCATCCAATACAAGTGGTAAAACAAGTGTCTGCCCACGTTGTGCCTCTTACCTTCTGTCTTCTCTAGCAACACAGGAGAAACAGAAAGCAGGCCACCCGGAACCCCACACTCTGAAAAAAATAGCCCTTGTACCCAGGGACCCAGCCACAGCTCTGGAAGACTATTTAGACAAGGGTGAATGTGATCATCAGATGCAACCCTGTCAATCACAGGTTCAGCTGCAGCATTCCACTACGCCCTTCTTCCAGAAGCTTCTACCTGACATAACTCTGCCAACACAGAGCCCCAGAGGAGAAAACTTACCACAATCCAGTCTTGTAGTCATTTTCCCTACCTGTCTGCTTCTCCCACCACCCAGGCAGAAACAATTCCACTCCACAGCATCTCTGCCACCCTCCTCCTGGCTCTACAGAGTGCTCCCCCATCCCCTCTTCCTGCTCTGCAGTATTACTCTTTCTACTGTTTAAGTGTTCTTTTTTATTTGAAGAGATAGTTCATATCTTAATGCCAGATAAAATATGAATATTATAGGGATTTTCAAATGGCACTGGGCTTTGAAACCTCGGCACACTTTTGTTACCATAATTTGGCAGACTTACTTTATGTATTGAACATCTAAAGATATAATTTAAAGAAATATTTTAGTGTTTTATTAATGGGATTTTTTTTTTTTGAAGTTAAAATACACGTGACTCAAGGGATTTGCCACCACCTGGTGGCAGCATATGCAAATGTCAGTGTACCTTGATGTAGAAAAGGGTGGAGTTGAACCCACTACTCAGAAGCTATACAGTCATATCAGGAATATCCCAGAGACTCGTGTCGTTGTAGAAAAGTACATTTAAAAAGTACAAAATCTCTTCCAAAATGAAATCCAAGTACTGAAAAGTTAAGTTTTCCATAAATGAAATTACCACCTGTTATTACACAAATTTCTGGCTTGCAGGGACTATTTCCATGGTGTCTTAGAACCAACATTGTGGCTGCTTGTAAGACAGCCAGCAAGGTCTCTCATATTGTCCCTGTGATTCAGCGTCAGTGTTATTTTACCCTTTAGTCACTGCTTCTCCCTCTTGCTATCAGAGTGGAGGCTAGATTCTCATTTAGTGCATTCTACCTGGGATTCCTGGAGCCAAAAGGAAGGCAGAGCAAAGATAGCACCTTCCTAAACCACCGCACCCCGAGAACGGGAGACCAGTGCTCCTGCTGCAGCAAGGAACTGGGGAGTGGAGGAAGAACTTGGGAGCTTCTCTTTCCAGACTTTGTGCTCTCTCACATGTCAGTTATGGGTTATACTGTTTTTGTCTAGTGGAATCACACCACCCTCACTCTGGCCTGATTTGGCCATGCTCTGTTCAGACAGAACACTGTTCTCACTAGAAGCAGGTTCCCGTAAGTGAGGCACATGTTTACTGAAAGAGAAAGGAAACTAGAGCCGGGCCTTCCTTTGCAGTCTTTGGGGATGGTCAGACAAACTCAGAGAACACACACACACACACACACACCCCGCCAAGGGTTGCTGTCCTCAGCCTCTCCTCTGGCTCAGTGACTCAGAAGGCATGGCTTTTTTGATCACAGTGATATCTTAGACTGAGTTCTCTGCCAGAACACAGGAAAAGCTTCGGGGTAGGACAGGGGCATCCTGCCAGCTCTCAGGTCTGCAGAGAGCTGTGAGCAGAAGCAAGCAGGAACCTCCAGGACGTCTTGGCAGAGCAGAAGCTTAAGGCCTTTCAGCCGCTGTGATGCACACTGTCTGAAGAAGCCACCATGGCTTTACACTGAGTACGTGTCAGTAGGATAAAATATCCCTAAAGGTTCACCTTCCACCCTCAGTGACTGCATGGCATTTAAGGACAAAAGCAAGCAGGTATATTGTAGCTTCCAATCGAAATCAACACCAGGCTTCCATAAATACTCACACTAAAATTCTTTAGCAGCCCTTCCTGGGCCAGCCATAGATGAAGACATTACAGAACATGTCTGATTTGCAAAGATAGAACGGACGGGGAGTAACCAGTGAGCCAGAGAAGTGAAGCAGCAAGAACCCACCTGGTGACCTTCATAGTGGAAAGCTTTGGTCACTGTGACCATGGCCTATGGTGCTCCCCACACCAGCATCTTGTAAAATTCATTCTGGGCATTTGAAGTATGCCACCCTTGATTCGTCCAGTACAGTCCAGCCAGTATTAGGTACTCCACAAATTTAAACTACCATTCAGACAGCTCATTGGTAGCTGCAGCTTTGAGACTTCTGGATGCCACTGACTACTGATGTGGAATTGCAGGATGTTATGGGCGTGGGTCCAGCAGCATCTGCACAGAGCCAAATATGGTCAGCCATGGCCTTCTGGCAGCTGCAGCAGCCACTCCACAGTTCCCAGCTCCTTAAACTTTAGTCCCCACCATCCTGGATGTGGAACGATGAAAAGGTACCACTAGCAAAGTTATGGATTCACAGCAATCCAAAGCAACTTAGAAATCAAGCCTGCAAACTGTCTCTGAGGTGTTCCTGGCAGCACTTGATCATGAAGCTCTGCAGGAGGTCTCTGCAGCTGTGGCTCAGA
The DNA here is from genome assembly GCA_019843965.1 of Rhynchomys soricoides. Taxonomy (NCBI): domain Eukaryota; kingdom Metazoa; phylum Chordata; class Mammalia; order Rodentia; family Muridae; genus Rhynchomys; species Rhynchomys soricoides. Next base: position 5,742,500 of record JADRCH010000012.1, read on the forward strand.
GCACAGCCATGCTACATACTGCAGGTGTTCCCACGACTTGACACATGAGTGAATGTTGCCCTGCACAGCTGGGCTCAGATTCTACACATTTATAGATTATGTATTGTAGTATTTTTACTGTCTATACAGGGTGTTCTGCTCTTATGAAAACTGAATTGTTTAATTACAGAAAATAAAGACTTTCAATGTTTTCCTAGCATATTCCCCAGAGTGTTAGCAAAACAGTATATCTTTGTTTTTACTATGTTAAAATGTCTGACTTCTTTTTAATGCTGTTGAAGGTACAGATATATTTTGTTTAAAAAAAAATCAGTACATAAATTTTGACTTAGGATGAGGACAGATTTTTCTACAATTGCTGAAACGGTTTGAGATATACTTCTGCCTCTGTGTGCTACATGTTTCTGAGAAGTGACATTCTCAGAATTGACAATGCTAAAATATTGGGGCTGAATATATGGCTCAGCAGTTAAGAGTACTTGCTGCTCTATTAGAAAACCCAGGCTCAGTTCTCAGCACATACAGCATGAAGTTCACAATCACCTGTAACTCCAACTCCAGAGCATCCATGGCTCTCTCTGGGCTACTTCCAGTATTACATACACACACACACACAAACACACACACACACACAGCACAGCACACACATACTCAATCTCTCTCTCTCTCTCTCTCTCTCTCTCTCACACACACACACACACACACACACACTTACACAATAAAAGACAAATCTTTTAAGTGTAAATAAATGATTAATCAACTGAAAAAATGTTTTAGATATTCTACGTCCTGCAGTATCAAAAAGTTAGCTCCAATTTAAGTCTTTAGGTAGAATTAAGCAAGCACAGCCATCTCATTTAGTGTGCAGATTTGCTTTTGCCTTTAGTAAATGGGAGAATTCCATGCATGCTAAAGGATTACTTTAAGTAAGATGTGTTTCTGCATAGTGTCTTACTGGCATATGTCTACTCTGTATCCCTCTGTTATATACCCAGAGCTGTGTAAAAATCTCTCATGGGAGAAAGGGAGGAGGAAAAGTGTCAGAAATCAGGTTAGAGATAAACAAGGCATAAAATACACATTTAATAAAGTTTCCAGAAAAAAAGAAAGTTTTCACAGAGGACACAGACCAAAACCACTCAAGAAAAGTCATGTCAAAGTCACAAAGGGAGCAAACAGGTATACAGATGCCTTTCTGCTGTGGTTATTATGTAACAGGGAACAGAATGGCTGGCTGCCTTGGCTCCCGGGCCATAACTATATATCTTGAGATCACTCTTGATATTCTCAGGTAAAGGAACACTGAACAGTAGTCATTTATCTGACAAAGGACCTTGGTTTCTCCCCCTTCTTCTCTTTCCATCAATCATTAAACAAGTAATGTCTTTTTATGTTATTGCTTTGACATTCATTAACACTCACGTCAGAGGAAATCTTCGCAATTAAAAATTCTATCGGCCATCAAAAACTGTTTGGCTTCAACTTGCTACAAGTCATCTTTTAAACAGAAGCAATAGCACTGAGATAGATCAGGAACTCACCCCAAGGTTCAGCACGAATTATCTCTTTTATGACTCAAATAGAAATCAGATTTTGACATATCTGCTTTAACTTTAAGGACAATCTGGACTGACTAGCCTAAGAGGAAGAAATGCCTGGTGGGGGGGGGGGGGGAAGGGAGGGAAGGGGAACAGAGAGCAACAAGCCTGCCATGTTAGTACAGGAATGCCTCCTTTTCAAAGCCCAAGCTTCTAGAGTTTCCACTAAGGATCTGTGAGCTCACTAGTGTCTCAAATACTTGGAAAAAGCCCTACAATAAATTCCTTCTGGTTGGAAACAAGTGGAGTGTCCAATGGGAGAAAGTGGGAGCATTGTCTAGCCCAGGGTAGCTTGCTCCCTTTGAAACCACTCCCGCGGTGGGAACATCACCCATAAAAACTGATTATACATCATCTATGGCAATCTCATCATGCAGCATCGAGAGAAATAAAACTGAACAAACACTTCTCATTTTAATAAAGAGCAATTTAGAGGGAGGGAGAAGAACAAATTTCCTTCTTGGAAAAAAATCTGTGTTGTAAATGCGTCTTTTATTTAAGGAGTGGATTAACCTCGTGCCATCTGTCTTTATAGCCTATCTACTTTACAAAGAGCAAAATTAGACAGAAAGAGATGCTCAAACACTTCTCAACATACACATTTAAAATGCTGCAAGATCTAGCTAGAACATTTCTCTCTGTCTGTATCTACTTACACTGCCTTTTCAGTGTGTAAATTATGTTATTTAATTAAAACTAAAGATTAAATGTGGCCCTAAAGTCCTGTAGTGCTTTCAAGATGCTTAGAGATTAAAGCATCACATAGATGCACACTCTCCTAAGAACCAAAGCATTTATACAACCTGGGGCAAGGAGTTATCTGCATTCTTTATTCATCCAACAAACAGGAAAGACAGAACTTTGCAGATGGCTGGCATAGGTAAGAAGGAAACTTGACACTTCCCTGTGTCTCACCACCTTGATGAGCGAATCCTGGGTTTCAGGAAGTAAGCTGTAATGGGCTTTAAATGTCCTCTGGGCTCTGCCTCAGCTTTGTTTAGTAAATGAAAGCAATACAAGCTTTAAGAAGTATTCCAAGCTCTGACTGAGGAAACTTAGACATGAACTCCAGTATCACCATGGATAGAAGATTCCAGGAAACACTCACCTCATGGTGTTCCTTAAGCTGAAATCGATGCCATTTATTTTTCCTGAGTGATTAAGAAACAGAGCTCCAAGACCAAGACCAAGAAAGGGAAGTTTCTGCTGTTTGAATTGAGGTGGCTTAGGATTGTAGCATGCTAGTTTCCACTTAGAATTGGTTCAAAACCACCATGGTTCAGAGGGCTGTTTACTACAGACAGATGGATAACACCTTAAACAGTAGCTCTCCCCACAGGACTATAAACCTATTACACAAACTGAGGCACAGAGGTGTGGCCATGCTCCCCACCCAGCCCAACCCTCGGCACGGCTCCTTAGATCTCCTCTCCCTATCAGACCTACAGACACCCCCTTTCTCATATGATTCCTCCAAGATCAAACTGTCCTCAAAGGGAAAAGCTAAGTGAAGACTCAGACTGGGAACACACCATTAGGTCACTTGCTTTGACTTTGGGACATCACTGCACTGGTCCAAGCAGCCAAACCTTGGGCCCATTATTCAAACTCTTTCAAAGAAAAGTTCAACCAACTAGACTAAGATGTCATTTCAAGTTCATGAAACCAGAATCTGATTCACAGTAACTCTTGAGCCTTTTGAACCAATAATCTTATCTCAGATACCAGCAGACTGTTTAACCAGGAAGGAAAGCTGAAGGGTCATCATTTAATTAAAGCCCTGAATTTATTAATGTATCTACACATTTTTGGATGGGGGCCCATGTACTTTAAAGCCTGATGCTGTTTTGTCTCCTCTCTGTACCCCAAAATAATAAAATATAAAAAGAAATAACATAAGCTTTTTTCTTCCCTAAAAATTGAGTTGACAAAAGTTGGGGAGATGGCTTAGTGGGTAAAACTGCTCACTCCACAATCATGAGTACCTGAGTTTGAATTCCCAGCACTTGTGGAAAAAGTCAGGTGTGGCTACACATGTCTATAAACCCAGGATGAAAAGGTACAGACAGGCAAATTTCAAGAGCTCATTGACCACCTAGCCTAGCTAAAATGGAGAGATTCCTGATCAGTGAGTGACCCTGTCTGAAGACAACAGGTAGAAAGTGATAAAAGTAGATACCAAATGCTCTGGCTTACACATATGTAACACACACACACATATACACACAAAAAAAGTTTAAGAAGTCTTCTATATGAAGCTAAGTGTCATGTGCTTCAAATGCCCACATCTATTGGGCTGCCTTTCCCTCTACTCTTTTTCAACAGTCTGAGCATATCCCCTTGGAAGCCATGCATAGATTAAGGAGCCACTGTTGAATCTTTGGTTGGAGGTGGGCCCTCTTAGCAATGTTCTCTGACAATATTCTTGATCATTTTTAGGGAGCATTTCAGATTTATGCCCACATAAGATCGCTATCTCTTGGTCCTCAGCCAGTTGCCATGAAGGCATAACCTTTGGCCAAGAGCTGCCCAGCCCAGGGCCATAATCACAGACTGAATTGCTAACAAAGAGAACAGGAACCATTGAAGACTTGAGACTCTTCCCTCATAATAAGAAATCACAGATGCTATAATGTAAGTGGTATTCCCACACTAAGTCCAGAGCTCTGGAGTGGTGGATGAGCCTTAATGATCTATAAATCAGTCCTGGGAGGTGACTAACAAAGTAATCTCACAGCAATGGTGACCTAGTGTGGCTGTGCCATCTTACCACTTTTGAGTTACTCAAGTAGACTTAAGACAGTTCAACTGCTCCATTTTCCCTTAAAGAATTACGTTCACAGCCTTAATTTTACATCTGCTGTACACTGACAAACAAGTTGAACTGGCCATTCTATTTGAAACAAGTTTTCCTGAGCTTTCTAGGTGTCTTCCCTTCCCAGCCAAGGCCTTTCTCCATCCTCCAGTCCACCCACACCACATTGCTGTCTCTTGACATCTCTGTGCTTTCTGAAGGCTCTACAGTTATGAAATTCTCTCATAAAACACAGTTCCCCCAACTGTAAACAGTAACCCAAACAAGCTGGAACCAGAGCAAAGTACAGCCCAGCTAACCACTGCCCTATTAAAGTAGGTCACTGCACCTCTATATGGGAGCCTGGGGTTCTATTTGCTTTAATAGCCACTCCAACACCTTGTTGGGTTATATTATGATTTGTCGAGGCCTCACGCAGTAAGTGATCCTAAACTAAGACATGAACTTTTCCTTGTTTCTTGTTCTGTCACAAGCTAATGAATTCACTTGAAGCAATCTTGCTTTATGAGTGTTCTGTGGATTCAGTGTCCAGTTCGTAACTACAGCCCTGGTTGTTGAGCATGACTCCATGTTGGCAAATGAGGAATTAAGTCAGTGTGATTCCATCAGAAAAAAACACAGCTCATCTTTACTCACACAGCATCGTGAGTTTTCTCTGGAAACAAGACAGAAGCAATGAGTGAGCATCTAACTTGATCAGGTCAAACTAGACAGACATGACTTTCCCTCTTGAATCAAAGCATTTCCCCCTCCTCCTTAAAGTTGGCAGAGTAACCACAGAAACACAGGATTCTGTAAATAAAGAGAGCTGGTGATTCCTATATCTCAGGAAGCAAGATGTTAGCCAATCCACTCTAGGGAAAATTGGGGCAAAATATGTCTTTTTAAAATCCTAATTCAGACAATAAGCAGCAGCAGTGTTGATAGCCCATGGCTTTTCACTCAGAGTCAACAATAGTGGCACGTCCTATGATTCTACTTTTTCAACACCCTCCCCAAACAAAGCAATGAAATGTAAGATGCTGTGAACGAGACTCTGAAATTTAAGGAGGCAGGATAATGGCTTGCAGGTGTGGACATTATTCATATTTTAAACTAAATTAAATTCTTCCCCATTGCTCTACACAAAATCAATACAATGCAATTACCACAAGGTGAGATGCTTCTAGTATTTAAATGATACACTAATTTTGATGACAGTTTTCACTCGTGCTAATCAAAGAAAAGATGTTGATAGGATTTATATTAAGAATAATACCCAGGTGGAAGGTAGGCACTAATCCTTCATTTACAGCCTAAAAATACTATGAAATTTATAAACCCCAAACACGGGGTCCTTTTATGTCCGTTTTCTTCAAGTATAAATCAGTAAGGAGGTGAAACAGAGGAGGAAGACTTCATCCTCCAAGGAACCAGCTTACTGAAGTATGCAGATGATGTTTGAAAGTGGTGGGTTATTCTACAAGCTGTTGGGCTGTGAGTTCTTGTTTTGATTTGTTAGGGGAGGGGGGGGGAGAGAGAGAGAGAGAGAGAGAGAGAGAGAGAGAGAGAGAACAGACAGACAGACAGACAGACAGAGACGGACAGAGATGCCTACATCTGGCAATGTGTGCTGAACCTGTGCAATCTGTATTGGTGGGTTGAAAGAAAACCGGTAAGAAAATAAGAAGAAACAAAGTCATGTACAAAGTCCTGTTTGCTGTGTTAGCCCAGCATGAGATAACAGAAAAGGGTTCAGGAAGGCAGAGACTGAACCCTGTTGCCACACCTACTGCCATGAAAGGGCCACATCTTTTAGCTTGAGCATGTGTTTCTGCTGCTTTTGCTAAAAAGAGGTAAAAGGAGAGCTAATAAATTCATATAAATAGCATAACATGAATAGTTGTTTATTTGTCTTAAGCACAAGTCATATTTCATTCTATTTCATAGAAAAGAGTGATTTTTTTAATCAACTTAAAAAATATGAAGGAAAAAGTAATCTTTTTTTATTAACCAGGATTGTACCAAACTTGCCTAATTTCTGTTTATAATTTAAACAGAACCAGACCTGAGCTTACTATGCAAGTTCTTCATATTCTTCTGATTTCTTTAAGACTTAATTGAAGAGAAATGGGGAGAGGGCCTACATATCCCCAACTCCTGCTCACACTGAATGCCAAAAAGTCACATTGAAAAACAACACTGTTGCTGTATGTCCCTTAGCAGCTTGAGGAACAAGTTCTTCTGATGGGAACAAGGACAGTAGATGCAGTGAGATGAGATGTTGAATTCAGTATGGGGATGCAAGGATGATTCAGGGATGGGGGAGGGGGTAATGGTGTTTGGATGAATCCCCCACTCTCAATAAGGTCTGAGCTCGGAATCCAGCAGCAGTTTCATACCCTTGTCCCTATAAAACTCTAGTCGTTCCTCTCTTTATGAAGATACACATTGAGATCATTTTCTGAAAACACACCCATGAAATTAATGGCTAACTCTCTTCAAATAGATAGGTGTATCTCTTGCCGCTCTGTTAGGTCATTTTTAACCTGTCTTTAATAAATGCCAAGGGTGGGCTTGGTCTGAAGATTCATAAAAGATGGAAGACGTTCCAGGGCCATTTGATGCTGAGGTCACTGGGATAAAATGGAGCTGATGTAAGACAACAGGGAGGAAGAAAGCATGTCCAGTCACCAAGTCAGGGCATTCAAACAGTTCTTTTTCCTTATTTGTCTACTTTTGTTTTGTGTTGGTGAGGGATGCACATGAGTGTGAATGTACTACAGATTATGTGTGAAAGTGAGAGGATACTTTTAGGAGTCAGCTCTCTCCTCCCGTCATGTGGGTTCCAGGGATCAAACTCAGGTTGTTGCCTTGGTGACAGAGCCTTGGCACTGTAGCAGCCAAAAGAAGCTTACAGGAGCAGTATTCCACAAATTCTACGTATGCTGTCTTTCAAATGATCCAGAGTCAAACCTCATTTACAATATCCTAAATGCAACAAATCAGGAGTGCTACACTCTTGTCTTTGCCCCTAACCCTTCCCATCTCCAACTACTACATGGTTAGATTTGTTAGGGGGGGTTGCTTTTCTTCTCTTGGCTCTTGCCTACGTTGGATGAATGTCAACTAAATACTTCCTTCCCAAGAAGAAAAAGATGTGTTTCTAAACAATGATCCCAGACAGTGCTGAGTGTCCACACAGAGTCACAGGGAGTGCCTAAGTCTGCAGCAAGAAATATGATTGCCTTCTGGAAGAGAAACATTCAGTCTCTCAGAGGGACCTCCAAGAAGTGCAGGCCTTTCACATTTGGTCAGTGGAAGCAATTTCATCATCCCTCATGCATGAGTGATGGGATCTGAAGGAATGTTCCAGTCCTTCAACCCTCAAAGAACCAACTAAATTAAATAATTAGTATCATTCTTAACTCAACAAATATTCTTAATGGCCAGTCCAGTTGTGTTGACAAGGCCGATGTTTCAAAATAGTTTTCTGTTTCTTTTAGAGACTTCTTTACTGGTTTACTGATTTAACTTACTTTTAGCCCAAGTTTACCCAGCTTTCTGCTCAGATAAGAATGATCCAGACAGAAGAAGAGTTAAAACTATCAGTATGTCTTTTAAAAGTGTTTATACTTACCTCCAATATTGTTTTCTTCTGTTTGAAGCCAATGGTTGAGAAAATGTATAAAACGCAATTGAACGTGAATTACTGATTATGACATACTGGTTTTATCCATTAACCCATGCTGATAAGCATGAGACCTAACCCAAACTATTTTCTAATATCCTAAGCATAAACAAGGGGCTGGAGAGATGGCTCAGTGGTTAACAATATCTCTTGGACAGGAGCTGAATTTGCCCAGCACCCATGTAGGGTGTCTCATAACTCCAGCCTCAGGGGATCTGACACCATCTTCAGGCCTCACATGTGCATACCAGGTACACACACACACACATAATAAAAAGTCAAATAGGTATCTAAACATAGCTATCTAAAGTAATGTCAGTAGACTATCTCCCATCTCCCCAGTCAACCACCCGGAACTGAAGCAGCTTGGAAAACATCTGATACCTCAAGTGTGAGATAGTAAAACAAGGAAGAAAGTCCTTAGTCACCCGGACTGAGCTTTTCTCCGGCTCAGAACTCTCTTTGAGTTTTTCTCTAGTATCTCTCAAAATGGTATGGATTAAAGTTATTTTTCATAGACATGTCTTTTCCCAGCAAAACCCTCACCTGAAACTCACTGCCAGCCGTCTTATGTTCCGGGCACTGTGCTGACATTCCTGTTCGTAAGAGATGTTCAACAAACTCATATTACAGTGGGATCTTGGGTGAAAACGTAGATGTCTTTATTTTGTCCCCAACAGATCCCTATTACCGTGAAAGAAAAGACATTCCTATGTGGAATGAATGATGTTAAACACTGGGTGTTGATAAAATCCAGAATTGGTAAAGGCTCATTTGAAAGTTAACCCCAAACTTAAAAAACAAACAAACAAAAACAAACAAAAAAACCCCTCAGTTTTCTATTAGTTATGGTGAGCTGTGAGGGGCTTCCTAATTCATAATACAATCAACTTTGGTATAGTTGATTAATTCCAGATTTTATTTCATTGCTTGAGACTGCCCTTAATGCTTTAATCTCTTGATATAGGAAAATGGAAAAGGCAGGTGCCACAATTCATCATGGGTGTCGAGAAGAATCACAACCTGCATTTCAGTCACAAGGCAGAGATACACAAATGGTTACCTAATCTTGTGGGGGCTAGAAGAAAAAACACATACACACAACAGAAGAGAGCCCAAGGTTGTCCAAAGTCATACTCGGCTTCTGAATTCTACAGGGGGGGGGGGATGCAAAAATACAGAGAGACAATGAGACAGAGAGAAATACACACAGAAAGAGACAGGGTGAGACACACATACACATGAGAGAGAGAGAGAGAGAGAGAGAGAGAGAGAGAGAGAGAGAGAGAGAGAGAGGAGGTTGGAGGCAGAGGGTGCCTTGCCAGTAACCAGGGCTTCCAAGATAATGGTGAACTTATGCAAGAGATAAACCCGTCTTACAATGGACACCTTGACTGTCAGCGCCAGGGCCCAGCCCACTAGAAATCAGAGTTGGTGAAGTATGTGATTAGTGTTCTGTTTCATGCCACACCTTTCAGTAGAGGTCATCTTTCCAGTCATTAAATAATCTAAGAGTGATGTGTACACAGAAGAGTTTGTTCCTTATCTTTTCCATGTCACACCTGGTACTTTCCATGGACTCTTTGTTCTTGTTTTAACCAAGTTGTGTAAAGGTTTTTTTTTCTCCCTTCCCAGTGACTTTCTTGAACTTGGCAGTTTAACCCTGAAACAACCAGAGTTATTGAGCTTTCCCTCTCCCTAGGAAAAAGTTAGCTGTTAATAGAAGGAACACAGGAAAAAAATAAATCTATTGTTCCTGTTTCTTTAAAGACATTAAGTCAGCATTAATTGTGGCCTACTTTAAATCTCTTCTATGCCAAAGTTGCACTGGTGCTTAAGGTGAAACACAACTGAGGAAATAATTTACCACAGTTATAAAATATCATATAATAAATACAATCAACTCCTGCAGATGAGTAAGTACAAAGAAGGTATCAGCTTCATTGATCTATGTCTTCACCATTGTTCATCTCCGTGCTGGTGGCAGACCAGCTAGAATCTTTCATCCACTCAGCAGGGACTGGGGATGTGATGTAGCTTGATCCTAGAATGTGTACCTAACTGTAGTCATTGAGATTAACTCACAACCTTCCAGAAGGAAAGAGGAAATGAACTGGAGAGAGGGAGGGAGGGGAAGAAGCATAGAGAGAGGGGTTCAGAAAGCAAGTAAGGGGGTAACCCTGACCTGTTTAAATTAGGAAAAAGAGAAAGAAGCAGACTCTATGCTAGGACTGGGGCTTCCTGGATCCTCACACCTCACAGAATGCTGTCTTTCAGAGACAGTGCCTTCTCTCAGTTTGCCTCCTGATGTCAACCTCCTCCTTCTGCAACTGGAGGGTGTGGCCAATGTCAAGAACCCAGGCCCCAGCCCACTTCTTCCTTTCACGCTCCAGAAGACCCTTTCTCTATCAAATCTATGAATGTCACATGCCACATACAAACAGCTGATGAGTCCTGAACTTTGATCTCCAACCCAGACCCCTTGATAAGGTGCTCAGTCTTATGGCCCAACTGCTCAGTGCATGGCATCCCTTTAAGATTTTATAGACAACCCAAGTTTTCCAATTATTAGACAAATGTCTAATTGGTTCTTGTCATGAAGGTTTCTCTTTCATCAAGAGGCACAGTTGTATTAGCCACAATATGTCCTTAGTCTGTCCCTAATATCTGATCCATAATTCCTAGACAGTCATTGCAGAAAAGTCACAACTGCACGCCTCCACCCCTAGCCAGGCTTCTGCCATGACTGTGCTCCCGGCGAGTCACTCCTCCTGAGAATATGCAGCCATGCATCATGTCCCCTTACCTCACCCAAGCTTTTGTCTATCTGATGCTAGCATTTCTTTTCAAAGCAAAAGCATGTTATATTATTACATAAAACCGTGTCTGGCTTTCCATTTCCAGTTTTAAATTTAAAATTATTAATAAATAACACATTCAAATGTTCCTAATAGCATAAAAAGATCAAGAATGAAAGCCTTCCTACCATCCCTATCTCCCTACTGTGCCCACACACCATATCTACTCCTGTTTCAGATGCCCCATTGCTATGGATCAAGATGTGAATAGCTCTCCGACCAGACTCTCCTTCTTGTCCACTTGCTCTTTTTTTTTATACCCAGCCATGGATGCTCTTCTCTGACATTCATTGCTTCCATGAATGAAATTCTTTCCTGCTGCAGGTAGTCCCTGCACTATTTTCTCTGGCTAGACCAATGTCCCCCTCGCCTCTCTATTCTCTAAAAGTTACTTCAGGTGTCATTGTATTCCAAGGTCCATGTCCCTCTACTGATGCTGGAGCAAAATGATCTAATGTCATGATCATATGTCAATTTATTCATGGTTTCCTATGGCCTCTCTTACTACATGATTGATTAACTCCAGGAGGGCAAAAGCTGTGTTTATTATACTGTTCTCCAGGGAGTACACTCTGCCTCCTGGAAGAAGAGACACTGAATATTTTAGACTCAATAAATATTAAGTACAGTGAGTCAATTAGTATGTTTTTTATAAACATTGGAAGTTTAATCAAATATTTCCTAAATATTTATACTTACCAAGACAATGAAATGTACTATGTAGCCAGCAAGATAAATGGAACACACTGTCTCTAAAATAGTAAGGGGATAGGGTTCTTGACAGAATAATTCTATATGTTAAAGAATGTCATGGTTTCATACCCAAAATGCCCCAGGCATGGTAAATATTCTATCTATGCTTCAAAAATAAAGGGCAAACAAGAATTGCATATTTCCCATGACATCTTACGATACATTCACAGCTCTAAAGGTACTCATGTAATTTCACGCATTATAACTAAGTTCCTTTGTCATTTGTCATATAACAATTTTATTTTGCTTATTTTCACATGCATGGCTATTTTTTTCAGATCTAACTAAGGGCATCCGAGTCCATAAAATTTTAGCAAAATCACTTTTCAGTATTTATTTTGTTTTCCTCTCTTTTAAAGGGACAATGTCTAATGGCTTGCCCTGAGTGGACTTGTTATGATCAACTTGAAATTCTTTGCCACAAAAAAATCAAAAACAAAACAAAACAAAACAAAAAAAAAAAAACCATATCTTCCTTCTCATCATGATGGGACTGTACATCTAGAGATACTTCCAGACATTTCCCTTTCAGGTTTCAAAAGGAAGTATTAATCAAGCAGAAGATGGGAAATTATGACATTCCACCACTGAGGTTTCACTCCAGAGGCCAGGATTCAGTTGATCACAGGGTGCAGGTGACTATCCATCAAGAAGCCCATCATAACACACATTAAAATGTCTGGGCTAATCAGGACAGAAGCCAAAAATAATATCTTTTGCTGACACTCAGTGAAAACTATCAAAGGAATTCCCCTGAAAATATACTTTACAAACACGCAAGACAGAAACAGAAAATGACGTAAAAGGAATTCTTCCTCATAGTGTCCCTAAAGGAAGCAACAACGTACTTTTAAAGAAAAACATAAAACAGCTTCTCTTCCACATACAACTTGAGATTACAAAATTGTTAAGGCCCTCTCAAAAGCAGATGCATGGCATTTTGACCTACCAGCTACCAGAGAGCACAATAAATCTTCAACTTACGTTAAACACTACTTACAAAGACATGTAACTACTGATATCTCTCAGATCTTCCTGATCCTTTCCCCAAACAATTAACCACATCTAGAAATCAATGACAATAACCTACAAAGCAAAACTGAACACTGTGGGTTATAAACCGAAAAAAAAATCTCCATTTGATTTAAGATCCACGCTGCTATTTATTACAAATATTAGAATCTGCTCTCATTTCCCTGTTGTCCACAAGTTTTCTCCCACTGATTCCACTGATTCCAATATCAAAGGCAGTTATTGTTATAAAATCATACTCAAAGATCCAGGATGGAAGTGAGAACTTGAGTTTTGATTCTTATACGCACACACTATACCTTCTCCATCTTAAGACCCTCTCTCCCTTTCACTTAACTGTCTTCTGTCTCATACTGCTCATTTCTGTAAAGGCTTTCTAGACTTCTGGAAGTACAAGTTTCTGTCTGTGGCCCACAGTCACCATCTCAGAATTCTTACATGCAGTAGACACAGCAAAATCACTAACTGGATAATAAATTAAATTCTAGAGGTGGGTATCTATCTGATAAGAAAGATAGAAAACCAAGCAAACTCAAAAGCCATGGAAAACAGGTGTTTCCATTTTGGCAACTATGCTACTGTTTCTCACAAGGTATGATGAGGCAGCTGGATCATGCTTTAGTGCTATTCTTCATGATGATGCTTAAAATGAGAAAAGCTCACAGGATCTGGGGTCTGAGGTACATGCAGCGCAGGAAACACACCGGTGCACTGGGCAGTGGAATTTATAGCATTTAGCTATATCGCTTAGTACAGGTGCATTTCCAGCTTTGCCTTAAGAAGGAAAAATATTTGTCAGGAAAATGCACAATAAGGTCTGCCCTGTGAATGGATAAGGGGAAAGCTGGTGATCTTATACAAAGACCATGACAATTCAAGACAGCCAACCACAATAAACCCTTCATCAAAAGGGGTTTTTCTCAAGGTAAACAAATAGCTGAAAACACCCTAATTTTTAAATAACTGTCTTGAAACTTGAATACTGCACCTATCTAAGAAAAATCAAAAAACACTTCCCCAAATTATTAGCCTTGAGTGCACGTATCAATTGCTCTGTAGAAGAAGAAATGTCAAATGGCAGCAGAAACAATGGCCTGCTTTCCTGAACAGGCGTATTTCTCCCTTAGACACAGTTTACATAATGCAGGAAATGGCTTCGTCTGGTTCCTGGTCTTTCTGATCGAGTCAAACCCTTAAAGGAAGAAGCATTTCTTTCGTATTTTACTTTTTTTGAGGGGGGGGGTGACTTTTGTTTTTCACAAGTTATATTTCCCTAAACTGAAAATGGGAACTGGCTGTGTGAGGTGTGTGTTCAGAGCTATTCTTTCTAAGAAACACTTCAATAACAGCAAATAATGACCCTTCTCATTAGTTCTGCAGGTGGTCAAAAAGAAAAGAAGAAAAAAATGCCCGTGACCGTGATTCAGAAAACTCGTTAATTCTATGGCTTAGGATGAAATATTCACTTAGAAAAATTAACTCAGAGACCTCAACAGAGCAATTCCTTGGAGCATTTGAAACTGTGGCTGATTAGACAGAAGAGCGGGTGGTAAGAGATGAGGTCAGAGGGGAGCTGGGGCCAGACTATGTGGGGCCTTGTGAGCATGGTAGGCAGCTTTGCATTGTACTCCTGGGGAATTGGGAAACCACTGGATAGTTTTGAACTGACTTGTGTTTTTAATCAGTCTCTTTGGCTGGCTGCAATGTGCGGAGCAGATTGTGTCACCATAGAGAGGAAGTCAGGAGTGGTCAGTTACATGCTGCGTTCATCAGCCAGGAGGAAAGGTGGTAGTCTGGATCAAGATAATGGAAGTAAGTGGTCAGGGCAGAAGAATTCTGAATGGAACCTGGATGCATAAACTAATGTAGTCTAATGATTAATTATGTATAGGTGTGAGAGAATGAGACAAGGCCAGGATGCTTCCCAGGTTTTCTTTGACATCAGCACCTGACAAATTGAGGATATTTGAAGAGAAAAGGGAGGTAAAATGAGTTTGTGTGTGTGTGTGTGTGTGTGTGTGTGTGAGAGAGAGAGAGCATGCATGTGTATGTATGTGCAAGTGCCCATGCCTGTACGAGTGTGTTGGCATGTGTGAATGTGCACATGTGCCCATGGGCGTGCACTCATGCACAATGTGCACCCAAGTCCTTGTGTTTATAAAGCCCAGAAGGAAACCCCAGGCATCATCTTCCTGAGTATCATCCAGGCTGAATCTCAATAGACCATAGCCTACCCCAAGGCAGATCTGTTGACCAGCAAGCTGTCAGCCTTTCCTTTCCAACCTCCCTAGCACTGAGGTTACAAGCACATGCCCCTCCAGTCAACATCTAGGATTCTAGGGATCAAATCAGAACCTCACACTTACTAGGCAAACCCCTCCCTATTCTATGAACTCAGTTTTGACGTTTACATTGTGTGCACGGGATCACCCGCCTTTAATCCCAGAATTCCAGAGGCAGGCACATTTATGTGAGCTCAAGGCTGTCCTACTCTAAATAATCAATTCCAATACATACATACATACATACATACATACATACATACATAAGGACATAAATAAACAAGCAAATGAATGAATAAAATAAGTGAATCACTAATTAATCATGTGAAGATGCCAGCCGACAGTTGAAAGTTGGGTCTCCAAGATCTGGTGCACAGAGATATACACAAGGAAATAATAGGGAGAAGACTAGCATCTGAGGCTCTGTTCCAACTGAAATCACCTTCTGTAGAGCATGAATGCAGACAGAGATTATAAGAGATCTGAGCACTGAGCCTCACTGTTCCAATACCTATAGGCTGAACAAGGACAAGGAAGTGACAAGACAGATAGGGGAGCGAGCAGTGAGCAAGAAAAGCAGAGTTGATTGATTTGCAGGAAATCAAGCTGCTCTGGTTTTGAAAAGAAGGAAGTAATTACCTGAATTGAGTAAAGCGAAGCTTGAGAATTGACCATAGGCTTTGGCAATATGGTGGTTACAAAAGTCTTAACAAGAGTGTCTTTGGTGCCAATGTGAGAGAGAATGTGGAAGAAAGAGAATGTGTGGTTTACAGGACTGGGCTCTAAGAAAGATATAGAAACAGCAAGATAATGGAAGAGGTAGGAATGGTCAAGAAAGACTGGCTTTACGTTGAGCCTGGTGTTACAAGGCTGAAATCACATCTACTCAAGAAACTGAGGCACTATGGTTCAGGTTCAATATGAAACTGGGACACAGAGGTAATTGAAGGCTAGTCATGACAACATATTGAGTCTCTACCTCAAAATAAAAGGTTAAAGGGGGGTTGATGATCTGATTACTAGTAGAACCTTTGGTTAGCATGTGCGTGACCTTGGTTAAGCGACCTAAGGTAGCCTCAAACTTAGGGTGATCCTCCTGCCTCATCATCTCTTAAAAGTTGGAATTATATGCATGCACTCACTACCATGTTTGACCAAAAGATTAACTTGTAAATATGTAAATAGTATGCTCATACATAGAAGAACATGATTACATGGGAGAATAAAACCAAATGATGCTCCAGAGAGAGAGAGAGTGAGAGAGCAAGAGAGAGAGAGAGAGAGAGAGAGAGAGAGAGAGAGAGAGAGA
>JADRCH010000012.1:5763899-5841399 GCA_019843965.1 Rhynchomys soricoides
GGGGGGAAAGAAGAAATGGCAGTTTTAACTTTCAAGCAACTATCCCAGGATTCCTGGGGGACGGGGATAGCTGTAAGCTTGAAACACACACTTTGTTATAAGGTAGTATGTTGTCTGTCCTTTTTCTAGCCACACGTTTATCATAAAATTATGACTCCTGACTGAAGATGTTTTATTCAGGTTTCTCCTTTCTTAGCCCAAGAAGGCTTAGGCTAAAGTCGGTTGATGTTGGAGCTGTTGTGACCAAGTGAGCGAGGAATACCTTCCCTTTGCGTATCATATTTTCCAGTTCTGTGCAAGGTAATTGTTATTTAGCTTTACTTTTATAAATGTCCTGAAAGTAAGTTGATTCAAAATCCTAGACCTGAAGGAGAAAAATAATTTACTAGAAAAAAATGGTATTTGTGGACATATTTGTGAGCATCTTTATAGCAGGACCCGCTTCAAAGCTGGTGTGCTGCCTAGTGGGCCATCCAGCCCACTCTCATACAACCTTACTCATATTTACACCCGAGGTTCTGGAAGGGGTCATGGAGCCTCTGGCTTTAGTTATTAAAGAGAAATTCATGAGCGTCTAAAGGAAAAAGAAAGCCTTGATAAACCAATGGAATAAGAAGAGTGTCACCAGAACCAGCCCCCTCCCCAAGTGGAAACATCATTCAGTGTGTATGATGTCATCAGAAAATGGAGTAGAGCACAGAGGGGAGAGAAGCCAAGCAAAGCCTGGAAGAATATGACCTTGGTTGTTCAAGGACAGAGTCTGTCCGGTGGTACGGCGGAGGGTAGGTTGGAGAACATCATCTGGAGAAGAATGAGAGGAACACTGGGAAGGAAAGAAAGCATGGGCAAAGGGTGCAGACGTGACACCTAGCATCAAAATAAAAGCAGAGGTACAGACAGACACAGAAACAATGTGATGTAAACTTCAGGAAGGGACCAAGGAAGAACACTGGGTAGAAAGAAGAAAGACACTCCTAATGGTCGCTGCTGTAATTAAGTTAAAGGTCAAGTCAGTGCAACTGGACTTTTGGAGAATGCACTGGAGATCTATTTTTGATGAACGCTAAGGTTGGCTTCCCAAAGCTTAGAACATGGAGGCTCGCTCAGCTTTATCTACCTTCATTGCTGTTAACATGATTTTATGAAGTAATATTGGCCTCTCCTCATGTGTTCCATTCACTTTCTATGTGTCCTGAAGACTGAACCCAGGACCTTGTCCATGCTAAGCATGATAATCATGCCTGCCAGGTGTACAGTGCCTTGTCTTAGTCTTACATATGTTTTCAACTTTACTATGATATTTAGACCAAAATGATCCTCAACACTACCAAAATGTCACAAATTTGATAGTGAGTACACCTCCTTCAGCAGGGTACTGCTTCCACACTAAGGCCAGCTATCACCTTACACATTCCCAAGACAGATCTAGGGCCATGTCTTGTATATTGCTAGATATGCCACATCCATGGAAGCCCCTGGAAGCTCAACACCCCTTACAAGCTCTAGTGTGAAACTTCATCATTAAAAACTACTTCAAGCTCTTTCTCCAACTGACCACAAATGACCTAATAATGTTCCCTCTGTGGAAACTAAGAGATCATATGATGAATTCTTTTTAGAGAAGTGTTTCATTCATTATCCTAAAAAAAAAATCTTAAAAGCAGAAAATGCTGATGAATGGCTACTCCAAGTAAATAATTCCAATCCATCCATCAAAAGGCTCATACAAGGATACAGCTTGTGTCTGGGGAAGGGGGTTAACAATTCTCCAGGAAGAACAAATAATATCGTGAAGTGAGCCTGAAACCTGAGGATACAGGGTTATTGATACTCATACATAGGATTCACAACTGCTAACAAAGGAAGTGCTACTGCCCCTAGATTCATTCAGACCTAAGAAGGAAGGAGCTTCAGGAGAGCAGAACCAGTGCTAGGTAAATAGATACAATGAGCTCACCCCCTTTTCCCAAGAAGTGGGTGTGTATTCCTTCTAAGGGCGTTACTAGGGAGTTCTATTTGGCAATGAAATATGAATTCCTTAGAAGTTCATTCCATGGTAGATTCCATGAGGCAGAACACTGCTGGATCTACCTGTGGTCTGGAAACACTGGGGAGATCTATGAAGCTATAGAAGACACAGACAGACAGACAGACAGACCAGCCAAAGCCTATCTTAAGACAACAAGATGCCAAAACTGCAATGCTAAACCAAGAAATTAATTCAGGCCAAGGCCTATGTCTTTGTGGAATAGCAAAACCATTTACCAAGTATGACCATAGTCCCTCTGCCCAAGAAGCTACCAAAGAACTTGAGTGTATTGCCTCTGCAGCCTCCCTTCAAACAATGGATCCTTGTTCCATGCCCTCCCAGCTGTGACAGGCATGATAAAAATGGAGGTTGTTTTTATATTCTCAGTGCTGTTTTGACACTGACAGCAGTGCGGTCATTTGCCAAATAATCAGAGCACGCTGGCATTTTTATAAATAAAGTGCTGGGGTTTGACAGTAATCTGTACAAGGAGGACTTGGAGGACAGACAAAACATGCCTTCTTTCCCATCCTAGGAAACAGGCCTCCTTGGCGATTTTTCAACACACGTAAATGTCTTTTGACCAAAAGGCAGCCAGGAATACAGCTATGACATCAGCCCAGCCCAGCAAAAATGACACAGGGAGGTGGTTCTCTCTCCTCCATGGCTTGCAGGAATGTGTTGCTGGAACTTGGTTCCTTATGCAAGGAGGATTTTATTTCATGCAGAAGAGGCACGGGAGAGCACAGAGGCAAACTGAGGCTCTGCACTCTCCACAGTGTTGGCTGCTCACACGGATGGCTTTGTTCCTCACTAGAACCCTAGTCCCTAGCTTAGAGATGAGAAAACCACATGTACCCTGGTGGGGTAACAAAAACTGTGTCTGCCGCCATCCAGCCAAGAAGGACTCAGAGGCATGAGAATACTCACACAAAGAGTTTCCTCACGCATACACGCATGCCTTCTGTAAGAGAAGCATCTTTGAGACTTGGGGGTGTTCAAACACCTATTCGCTACTATATACATTTATGTTTGCCCTTTTCAAAAGCAGTTGTTTTTATAGGTTTCAAGAAACTTTCATAAATAACGTCCCTCAGATTTTCTTTTAGGAGGCTCTCTGAGTGGTAAGTATATTTAATTATTATTTGGTAAGTGAGAAAAACTGACCTTCAAGAAGCTTAGGCAAAGCCGCAGGTCCAGCTAAGGAGATGGGATTCAGGAAAGAGTCTTGAAACCCTCTCGCTCCCTCCGCTGCTGGGCCTTCCATGTCTCAGGTTCTTCCCACATGCTGAACGTGGTAGAACTCCAGAGCCTAAATCTTCCCAGTGGTAGTAGTACAGGAAGACAGGCCAAGGACCTCGCCAGGAGGAACTTGCTCAGACAATCCAGCTATGGGGACTTTTCACTGAGGGTATTTCCATAGTGGTTCCCAGCTACTTGACTCCCTCATCCCAGCAAAGTGAGACCACACTCTGTAAGGACAAGGCTTGTCTGTGGGTATCAGTCCTAGAATAACAGCTTTCACACTACACATGGCTGCGCTTCCCAGGAAACAGAACTCAGTCTAGAACGATCTGCGGCATGTACAGGGTCTAACTTGCATGGCTTTGGGAATCCCCATGTGAACAGGGAGACACAGAAGCATGCTTAGGGAAGACAGAAGCAGAGGGCTAGGCAAGGAACAGTAGCACAGAGCAGGGTCCAGCTTGTGTCACTTTCAGGAGGTTGCTAGAACATACTTCTAGCAATGACTAAAGTCAGTATGTCACTGGCTACCAAATTCCAAGTGGATATGGACAGACTTTGCTCTCTGCCAGGGAATTCAGAAACTCTGAATAAAGGTCATGACACAAGGTCTAAACAGTAAGTAAATAAAGTCTGTCTTTTATTTGTCTTCTGTTTTCATTTGTGTGTGTGTGTGTGTGTGTGTGTGTGCATGTAGTGTGTATGTATATGTATGTTTTTACATGTCTATGTGCATGTATATGCATACATTCATGTGGGGGTGCTAGTTTGAGTTTGGGACAGGTGTGCTTGTGCGGTATGTATATGTGTATGTGTGTATGCATGTATATTTGTGTGTGTGTATGTGTACTGGCTGGTTTTGTGTGTCAACTTGACACAAGCTGGAGTTATCACAGAGAAAGGAGTTTCAGTTGAGAAAAATGCCTCCATGAGATCCAGCTGTAAGGCATTTTCTCAATTAGTGATCAAGGGGGAGGGCCCCTTGTGGGTGGTACCACCTGTGGGCTGGTAGTTTTGGGTTCTATAAGAAAGCCAGCTGAGCAAGCCAGGAGACGCAAGCAAGCCAGTAAATATCATCCCTCCATGGCCTCTGCATCAGCTCCTGCTTCCTGACCTGCCTGAGTTCCAGTCCTGACTTCCTTTGGTGATGAACAGCAGCATGGAAGTGTAAGCTCAATAAACCCTTTCCTCCCCAACTTGCTTCTTGGTCATGATGTTCGTGCAGGAATAGCAACCCTGACTAAGACAGTATGTATATGTATAAATTATGTGTGGTGTATGTATGTATGTGTGTGTATTTGTATGTGGGATAGAAGTTAATGTCAGGAATCACCTCACCCCTCTCCTCCTTTATTCAATGAGGCACTGTCTCTCAAGAAAATCCACAGCTCCACTCCCTAGCCAGCTTGCTCTGGAGATCCCTGTGTCTGAATTCCAAGGCTGGACTCACTGGCTCTGGCAGTATTCACATGATTTGTGGGGCTCTGAACCTACCGTGCTTTCACGGTAAACATTGTGAACCACCTAGGCTTCCTCCCACCCACCTTCATCGTGTTTCAAACCGCATTTAAGTGTTCAACACATCTTTTTTTCTAAAACGTTAATGCAGCAGTGTTGGACAGCTTAGAGTAGATCTGTCTAAAAGGAACGTGAACACCACACTTGACTATACCACACTAATTCCAGTAAACTTTGCTTCTGAATTTGGACACCATTGAAGAAGACAGAAAGATGTAGCTCTGTGCTGGTCCTTCATGGACACTAAATCCACTGTGTCAGTCCATAGGCAGGTCTCTGGGTGTCAGTATTTCATGGAAACTTTAAAAAGATAAGGAACTCTGAGATTGTATGGATTTCACAAGCAGAAAGACAAGATAACAGATCAGGAACAAATACTTCAGAGTCCAAATATGAAATATGAAATGTTTGGGAAACATTCTGGGACTATCATTGAGTCAGGTACTAGGAGAACATGAAAAAATGGTGGTTAAGGAGCCACCATGATGAGCAGAGGCAACTTAGCGCAAGTGGAACCAATGATGTATGCCAATGGATCTGCAGGAATCAGAGAGGAAGGATCCCCTGCTTCAGAGAAGGCGCTTGAGGAGACCTTATAATGAAAATGTCACTGAAACAAGGTTTGGAAGGATGAGCCAGATCTATGGAGGGAAAAGGCAAGAACAATAGCAGCAGCCAGAAAGTTCTGTTGAGGGAACAGGAGAGAGCCCAGGACGTACGCGGTGCTCAGAGAAACAGACCATAGCTTGTGAGCCTCAACGGTGTGCAATCGTGAACGCATATTCATTTCAGATGTAAAAACATTTCCTTGTGTACAAGTAAATACTGTAATTGAAGTGACAGAGTAGACATGTAGAATTTATTATCTGAAAGAAAATCTAATCAATAGGTATTTCATTTCAAAAAGTTAATGAAATATTATGAAGAGAGTGGCCTTTTAAGCTTTGATTTTTAGATTCCGAGAAGGAGCTTAATTCCCAGTGACAAGGTCAGTACTAGTTGAATGGTCCCCTGCCTCCCTGGGAAACAACTGCTCTTTCTGTTCTTGAATTATTTATTAAAATCAGGCCATGATAATTAAGGTGTGCCTAAACTTCTGTTTTTGCAGATCAGCAAGTTAAGAATTATGTCACGTTCATTATTTCTATCAATTTTCAGGGTATATTAAAACACTCATGCGGCATTAAAAATACATCTCAGAAACAGGTTTGGATGTGTAACAAAATCCTGTTCTGAGTTCATGCCAATTAATATTCAGTGATATAAGTATACGTGCATTTAATACTATTATCATCAAGGAAGGGCAAAGGGTCCAAGTCACCGCAAAGGACAATGTGGGTATATTTTATCTCCTGCTAATTAGCCAAATTAGATGAGCTTCTGGAAGACTATTTGAAAGCAAAGGTTTGCCAAGCCTACCTTCAATAAGCAGTTTTTATGCTCCCAATAGCCTAAGACTCAACTCTTAGATGACAAAAATAAATCTTCTGGTACATCCATCATGGTTAAAGCAAGCTACTTCCAAGGTCAATTATAGGGTCAGATTCAAAAGGCGTGCCAAAGCACTGCATATGCAAAATCATAGACACCAGGTCATCCCATGCAGATGATCTTCCTTGCAAAGAAATCTCATGTATTTGTTTGCATTTACAGTGATGCACAGATATGCCTTGATGTAGAGCCTTACTAAATACTGTGGTTTTTCCAAATAGATAATATCATTCTATAGAAGAAAACGGAATATAGAATAGAGATATTGTGCTCTTTTTTGTTAAGCTCTATGGCAGTGAGTAAACTCTGCATTGTAGGTGGTACTCATAAAGCAGCAGACATCACATCTACACTCCGTCATTACTGAGGCAGCCCCTCCTTCAGAAGGATCTCTCTTAAATAAATGTGTCCCTCATAACTGTCTTTGAAAAGCAGACAGATGCTGACCCTGCAACACTCTGCACCTCCTTTGAAGCCTTTAAAGGCCTCACTTCAAAAACATGCCCTATTTTAATTATATCATCTTGGTACATGAGAGATAAGGTGATTTCTCTACTTCCTGGATCAAAAGGAACAGCAGGATTAGTCAAAAGCAGCTTCATTGACGACTGTTCCGGCTGCCTCGGGATCACAACATTTGAGAATTTTATGCCCATCCTATGCTTTCAGTGTCTACAAGAAAGTCCCTGCACTCTGTGTGACCCGACTGAACTTTGCCACACGGCCTGCTCACCACCCCTGCTGAAGCCAGTCACTAAATCTTACCAGCTATCTCTTTGTTGTCTCTTGTGTGCTCAGCCCTTCCTTGCAATCTTACCAAGCCAGTTAAATTGCACTTTTCACCCTCCCTGTTGACACAGAATGAACTAAGTGCAGTTATCTGAATGTTGACTACACATTTTGTCAACATCTCAAATTGTATAAGTCAACTAGATTGTGTTTCAAGGCAGAAACCTACGATTTCATAGCTCATCTTGATTTGCTTGCTTAGAACAAAAGAACAGGAGAAAAAATTCCAGAATGCTAAGAGAAAGTTTGTTTAGTCTTGTCATCCAAGAAATGAACAAAATTATTCAGCACCCTATAAGTGTTTTTAAAACATTCTATTGTAGAAAAGGACGCTATGAGTTTGTTCAAACATACTGAAGTCTGACGGGTCTTTAGCCAATGTCTGTGGAGAGTGGAGTGTGTTGGAATTGGAAATTATTACAGTGCTGATTGTAATATTAATTGGCTATGGTGGAGAACACAGATGTGCCCACCTGCTCAGGAAAATGGTAAGTCTGGAGGTCGAGCTCCCAAGTCCAGGCCCAGTGCAGTGCGAGATCATAATCCCATTCTCCACCCATATGTTCCAGTTCTCCACCCGTAGGTCAGAGGAGGGTTATTCCTGGTGCCTGGAGCCATGATCTCCTGAATTTTTAAAACCATGTCTTAGACTACATATCTAATCCAATTAACAAAAAATGTCAGACTTATGGCCATTCAAAAGTCTGAGAACCTGACTTTAGGGTAAGATTCTTTGCTCTCTGAAGTACTGTGTTGAGGCCAGGGTAAACACCATTAGTTCCCTGGATATCACCCCTAAGATTTACACAGAAAATCTTTCTGGTGACGCTACATGTCCTCCCGTGAATTAATGCTCCTTGACACAAATATGGAAATATCTCGATGAAGATATGGACATGTTCTTTGTGTAAATTGCATATGTGGAATTCTGAAGTTTGAGAAACCTGAATGTTTTCTTAAGTTGAAGATGAGTCACTTTAGATCTAATTTGGTGAATAAAGACATTACTTTCTAATGATCCCAAGTTGATCCTCAAGCCACCCCAGATATTCTGTGACACACTAAATTCAGTTGCTGAGGCAGAACAAGACTAAAATGTTCCTATGGTGCTTCTATTTTGAAGCTGTTAGATTTTGTTGAATGAAGCAAACAGGTCCAGACCTGCCATGAAGGAAGAACATATAGACTTAAACCTATGCATACAAGTTAAAGCCTAAGTAGCAAACAAAGTGTCTGCCTCCATAAATACTTAGTGTCTGAGGCCAGAGCATAGTCAAAAAAGCAGATGTCCTGAGGGCCAGGAAGGTTAAGGGCGTGGGTGAATAAGGAGTCTGAGAATACATAAGTTCTACTGGCCCCTTCTAATTGTTGCCTAGATCCAAGGTAAGCTCAATACAGACATGTTCAATGCTTCATACTCTGGCAGAACCAAAATATCTTCCATGAAATATCTCAAAGATCAAACAATAGAAGTGCAGCCACAGGCTCAGCACCACTGAGGCAAAGTTCTACAGCTTATATATGACCCCTTCGGTCAATGTGTCAGTGGGACAGCGTTTAAGCTGATTGACTCACAAGTCTAGCTACAAATGAGCATGCTGTCCTTCAGAAAATTAACAGCAGAAGAATTAATTACTGGCCCTTGTACATTTGACATTCTCTTACAATATGGCTTCTTTCCCTACCTTCATTCTGAAATATTAATGGATATCAATGGTGTGCAAGGGCCAATTCTTTCCTGGAATCTAGAGGCAGAATGATAAAGATCAGACTCACTTTAGACCAGTGGTTCTCAACCTTGGGTCATAACCCCCAAAAGACTATCAGAAACCCAGATATTTACATTATGATTCATAACAGTACCAAACTTACAGTTATAAAGTAGCAAAGAAAATAATTTTATGGTTGGGTTGTAACATTAGGAAAGTTGAGAACCACTGCTTTTAGATCCTTGTGCATCCTATCTATCAAAGATACTGCAGAAGTAGTCACAAGCTCAAGCAATAGATTCTAGAGGTATGTCTGTTCACCCTGTAGAATTTTTGTTATGTGTGAGAGAATAAAAACAAAGAAGTTATACACATAGCTATAATTCCAACACAGAAATGGAAGCAGTAAAATAAAGCAAAGCATACATTTGCTTACAATCCTACCATTCACCAGATAATTTCCTGTCTTTGAACAGCTCCTGCAAACAACTAGGAAATCTGTCTGTTTTTTATGATGTTGAATGTATCTGTGGTGGTTTGAACATGCTTGGCCCAGGGAGTGGCACTGTTAGGAGGTGTGGCCTTGTTAGAAGACGTGTGTCACTGTCATGAATGGGCTTTGAGACTTTCCTCCTAGTCGCCTGAAAGACAGTCTGCTCCTGGCTTCCTTTGGATGAAGATGTAGAACTCTCAGCTCCTCCTGCACCATGCCTGCCTGGACACTCCCATGCTTCCCACCTTGACGATAATAGACTGAACTTTTGAACCTGTAAGCTAGCCCCAATTAAACATTGTCATTATAAGAGTTGCCTTGGTCATGGTGTCTGTTCACAGCAATGGAAACCCTAAGACAGCATCCCTTCAGGAAGGACTCTCATGCAGTTCTGATGAGAGGAGATCTTTCTACAATATGGACATATGGGCAATTCTGTAGTTTATATCATTTTAATGCTCTTCAATGTTGCAGTCTAATTATGACCTAGCTAATATCTTCTCTTCTTCTGAAATTAATATCCAGTAGATAACATGGAAGCAAATGTTTAGGTGAAACTTCAAGAGAAGTTGGAATTGGTATTTGCTCTTCCCCACCCTTCTCTTATCTACCACCCAAATATGATAACTTCAGCTTTAATGGCTACATTGTGTTCTGAGAAGGAAGCCATCAACCACAAATGATAAGGCTAGAACACTATAAGAATCCAAGGCACAACAGGCATCATGGCGCTAACACAACAGAGGGCATCATGGAACCAAGGTACCAGAGGGCATCATAGAATCAGCATCATAGAACCAGCCCAAAACAAGCTAACTACTTCAAGAGGGGAACAAAAGACTGGATGTTTTACTAAATGACTACTGCTGTTATATCTAGGTCATGGTTAATCTCATTAGGATATTTTCAAAGACCAATACATAGCTCATTCAGTAAACTACATAAAACTGCAATAATCAAGATTTTAACATTGCATGACCATCAATTTCTATGCATGAGCTGCAGTGCCTTAGATGATTTCTATCTCAAATTTTACTCAAAACAAATAAAATCAAGCAGTTCCTTTAATATATTATAGAAGTAGTAATGAGTTTCAATCTGTGCACTACAACAGTGCTTGTGTTTCTTATCTACCCAATATGTTCCATGTTACATATAAAAGATAAAACAAAACTAAACCAACAAAAGAACAGGGTGTGGGGGCACATGCCTATAATACCAGCACTTGGGGAACAGAGGCATGCAGATCCTAAGAGTTCAAAGTCACATTCCCCAGCTACATAGTAGTTCTAAGCCAGCCTGGACTTTATGGGACACATCTAATTAATTAATTAGTTAATTAATTAATTAATAAAAAAAGATAGATTCTTACCAAGCTCTTAATTTGAATTCAGTTCAAAATTTATGCAATCAGTCCCAAGAGATGTATCAAACATATGAAATAGCTTAATTCTAAAAATCGTTTGAGGAGTCTGGGCCAGCACTCACTTGTATATATACAGGAGTGAATACTATGTGCCTTTTACTGGGTCACTGAGAGGATACCCTAATTCTGGGGAGCCCTGAGAATTCTATTGAATTCTGAGCCATCTAGGTTCTCTCCATAATAAAATAGGTTTCCTGGGAAGACAAGATGGCCAAGCTTAATGATGTGAGTTTAATGTGTAGAACTCACATGCAGAAGGAGAGAACAGACTCTAATTGTCCTCTGATCTTCACACATGCATGGTTCACACTCAGGTAGTTGTGTACATGCACACACACACATACACATATACAGACACAAGAAAATAAATAAATATACATCAAAACCGGTTTAAATGGGATTTACAAGCCAGCCCTTAATTGTAACAAAGTTGGAATTTTAGCTTTTTTTTTTTTTTTGATCCAACACTCTTTGACAAATAAATGGATGATCAGAGGACCCTGGTTCATTTTCCAACCCCTACATGGTGGCTATCACAGTGGTCTGTAACTCCAGTTCCAGAGTATCCAACATTCTCTCTGGCCTCCTCAGGCACTGAATGCATGTAGTGCATAATGCACATGTCAGCAAAGCACCCGCACACATGAAATAAAAACAAGTCTTTTCAAAAATTTAAATAAATGTAAGCCACAGAAGAGAAATTTTCTATTATCTAAGTGAATGCATTTCCATCTAAGCAATATTTTATAGCAAGGTTTTACTGGACTTAGATAACAAAACTCATTGTATCTTCTTAATTATATGTATATAGTCTTAACTTACACAAATAAATATGCCTGTATAGCTACATATATCATTGATAGAGGTATAGGTTGTGGCGTTCAATTGTCTACAGAGTCATAGTAGTTTGGTTTCACATAATGATGCCGACTCGGACAGAAACACAAATCTTACCATTTCTATCCCTAAATACACTAATAATTATTACCACTCAGCTGTTCTTATTTGTTTTTCCCACTTACAATTATCCGTGTAATGGCAGGCATCTTCCTGTCACTTAATTCTATGGCACCTACCACTCAGATGTAGATCTCACTCTGCACGTGATCAAACAGCCTACAAACAACAAACATGGGTCATTGCCATACAGATAGTAATACAGGAAGGCAATCTAAAGAGCCTGTGACCATGGGGTTTTGTACCTTTCTGAACAAAGGTTTCTTCATCTCACAACTGAGAGCAGCCATTATAACTACCTAAAGGGATTGATTTGAACGTACGCGTTTATAAATAGAAGACATGCGCAGCTGCAAAAATATTAATTATTGTCTCTCCAAAAGGCAATACAAGGTTTACATAACAAGCACTTAGAAATAGTATCTTTACAAAAATGGTCTGTAGTAAATTATGACGGAAGGCAGGAAGAGTTATCAGCAGCACACCTTCTATTTGCACAAGTGTCACAAGACAGTGGGAGACTACAGGAATCTTTAACACATCGTTTATCTTCAGTCCCATTAAAAATTGATCTGAAAAGACATAGGATGGACCACATAAATTGACCCCACGATAAAAATTCAAAGGGCTTGCCAGATTCGTCTCTCTTTTGTTTTTTATTTTAATCTTTTAAAAGCATGTTTAGATTGTATTCATTTGATTTGAGCAGGGCTTTTCTCTAAAATAAATTGCCTGTATATGCACACACTCACACATGTGGAATTCTTTTTCCATAAGCCTCAAAGAGGCTTTTGATTCTTCTTCTGATTCACCAGAAAAGAGTGTGAGCAAGTGAGATGCGCCCTGGGATTTAGATGGCTCCGGAGTCCCAGCAGCGCTTACATGGAAACCAGATGGCTGCAGAAAATGCTTCTTTTATAAAAAGAAATAATAGTAATAATAATAATTAATAATAATAATAATAATAATAATAATAGTAATAATAATAATAATAATAATAATAGAATAAAATAGAGTTCTAAGACTCTTATCCTCAAATGGAGCCCCAAAGGTACAAATCAAAAGACAACTAAGAGAAACAATACCTAAAATAATCTCCTAGTTCCATCATAGAGAAATTACGTGCCCATGGGCCACAGCTTAGAAGACTTCATTGGAGCCCCCACAGCACAGTTATAGAAGGACGAGCCTTCCATCATTGCAGGAAGACGGGAGAAGCAGAGGGGAAATTGTGGTTAACAAAGTAGAAGGCCCTTGGAAGATGTCATTTTTTTCCCTCCCTGAAAAACTAACCACAGTTTCTAAGATGGCCTGCTTAAAGGACTTCACTTTTTAATCTTGCAATATTAATTCCCTGAAGCTTTGAACTGACAGGCAGGCCAATGTAAATGAGCCAGAACAAGAGTCAGAGCCAGGATTTTTGTTGTACCATGACAAAAAAAAAAAAAAATGTTCTTAGTGTCCAGTGATTAATGAGCAGGCAAGAAGAAGGTTGCAGCAGGCAGAAGATTGTCTTGGTGTGTGCACCACTTACAGCATCAGGGCAAATACAGTCAACTACCCTGAACACTTACAAATACATACTGTATATGGATGGATCCATACCACATGGGCAATCTCATGTAAATTTTCACTAACATTTAGCATTTCACAAGATGTTTAAGCCAGGCATGGTGGCACACATCTGTAGCTCCAGCACTCAGAAAGGAAGGGAGCACTTGCTGGAGGCCAGCCTGTGCTACTTAGTGATAAACCTGTCAACATAAAATAATAGTTTTGTTTTTAAATCTAATAATGGATATCATATACTGATAAAATAGCACTGGCACATAATAAGCACTGCTAACTGAAGTCTGTTACTTACAATGTATCTTATTTAAATGAGTCAGACTCACTACCTAACTGAGACTTAATTTCACCAATAAAGGGAATTAACCCAAACCATTGTAACCAATGAATTCAATCACAGAGAATAAACTTAATATGAAATGTCTTTAAAATTCAAATAAACCTGTGGAGAAAAGCATACCATTAAAGGTAAAAGTATTTTTTGTTAACAAAGAAAAACATCTTCCAAAAGATATGGTACTCTACCAAAAGCATAGCATTCTAGTTTATGAAATTCAGATTCACAATATCCTCTTCCACTATGTCTGACCACCAAAAATGTTCAGGAGAAGCGTACCCAGGCATCACGCACATCAATGAAGGGCACCTCTAATGGTGACTGCTCATGAGGCTCAGCTGAAGTCAAGAAAGAGAAAGCTTAGAGGGGAGGCAAATGAGGGGAGACACGGGGGTGGGGGGCTGACACATAGGCGGCAACCCAGCAACCACAGTCACAGGGTCAAAGCTACAAACACCGGTGAGAAAGAGAAGAGCAGCCATAGTGTTTTGGAGCTGAACAGAGTACAGCAGAAATAAAAAGAAGTGAGCATAGTTGTGATATGCAACAGACACTGGGGGATGGGAAAGCTTCCATCTGATCAGCTCCTTGGCTAGTGCTCCTGCTGTAACTTCATCTCTTGCACGTTTTCTCTCTTTAAAAGTGTGTGTATTTATGTGTGTATATGGATATTGTGTATACGTATATGTATAAGTATGTATGTGTGCATATGAGTGCACATGTGTATACGTGTATATGGTCAATGCATGAATGTGTATATATGTGAGTCTATGTATGTGTGTGTACGTGTATGAATGTGTGTGGATGTGTTTGTACATGTGTGTATGCGTGTATGAGTGTGAACATATATGTGTATACGTGTGTGCACATGTGTATCTGTATATGTGAGTATGTGTGTGTGTGCGTGGCTATGTGTGCATGTGCGTGCATGCATGCATGTGTGTGTGTGTATGCGTGCGCACATATGTGTTTGCACATATGTGGAGGTCAGAAGAACACAAAAGAGCCAATTTCTTTCATTATGCCATGTAGGTTCTGGGGAATGAGTGCAGGTTGGAGGTCATGAGACTTGGCAGTGGGTGTTATTACCACCTCCCCAGACCCTCTTCTTACTCTAAAATGCTGAACTGAGCAAGAGCTAGAAAGTCATTCAGTGGCTGAATAAATGCATTACAGAGAGACACAAGGATTTTAGTTCTAAACTCATTCTAATTGTTAGAAACAATTGTTGCAGGTAAAAAGCAAACAAGCAAATCCTGTTTATGTTTAGTTCTGTTTGAAAGTGATCATGTGACTGAATGTCTTCCCTACTACTTTCTGGTCTCTCCCTGTCTCTCTCTCTCTCCCTTCTCCCTCCTCCCTCCCTTCCTCTCTCCCTTCCTTCCTTCATTTCTTTTAGTTCTTTTCTTTCATTGTCTTTAAAACCTAAAAGCAAATGAGGTCACTACCAATGTACTTTTGGGGACAACTATTCATAAGTCACTCCTGACTGTTTTTCATTGGCTTAATAATACATTCTGTGTGTGGGGGGGGGGGGGTTGTTTTGTTTTGTTTTGTTTTTGTTTTTGTTTTAATGGTTTTTAGAGAGGAATTTGCAAGTTTTTGCTTTCTCATAGGGTTAAATCTGTATGGAGTAAGCATATTGGTTTATTTAACTCTAGTTTATCCATTCAAATTATATGACTACTTCTGTTACTTGGTTGGATTTTCTACCTTTACATCAAGGTAACTGCTCTGGAATCAATTCTGCTGATTGAAGGAAAACTGCCTTTAGCAGACTGTACATTTACAAATGTCATCTTCATTGCTAAACTGAGACAAAATCAGGTTGAAAACTGATGCCCTTAGGTCACTTGGAAGCCTCAAGGATTCTAGTCTGATGCTCAGAGAGGACTTAGAGGCCAAGATATTAACCTCATTTGCTGATTCCAGGATGCAGGCGGGAACCACTGTTAGAGAGCATGGTTGATAGCGGGAGAACACTATTTAGGGTAGCACAAGAAGTGTTGTGTTGAACATAAGCTCCTCAGTGCAAGACCACTGGGAAGACATTCAAGTATTACAGACACAAGGATGAATATTCAACTATTTATTGACCTGATGAGATGAAATGGGAAAAGTAATTGCCAAAAGTTGTCATTTTATGGTGGTAAATAATCAGTGTCCCTTTGAGCTAATGACATACAAGGGTGGAGTTCAAAGAGATAGTGAGCCATTTGAAGAAGAATATGCAGCTTCCTGATAAAGGCAGGTGAAAGCATTGTCTATTAAATTTCCCTCCACAGAAGTAACAGAGAGCTCATTGGAGCACGGTGGAGCTTACAAAATGAGCATTTTGTGTTTGCATAAGGGTTTTGCCTGCCTGTATGTCTATGAAACACATGAGTACCTGGTGCTGCCAGAGGACAGAAGAGGGTATCATATCCCCTCAGACTGGAATTATGAATGGCTGTGAACTCCCCTATCGGTGCCGTTGAGAACCCTCCATCTACACTGGAGAGCAGCCAGTGCTGTTAACCACTGAACCACCTCTTCGCTCCTCCATTCCTTCCTTTTTATCTTTTTCTTGTCTCCTCTTGGTTTTGTAAGATTTTTGCATGATCTTCCTGAATTCACCCTTTGTGGTACCATGTCTAATGACCACTTTATATATCGCAGTCCTTGGGCCCACCAATTCTCCTGACATTTTTTGCACAAAATGGCAACAAAATCATATACTGCTCCCTGTGAGTCACAGGAAGCCAGCTTCGCAGAAAAACATCACACGGAGTCTTGTAATAACATTTCCTGAATAGAATCTAGGGAGCTTTCAGGGACCTCATGAGGTCATAGAGGCAGAGCCTCCTATAAAAAGTGAGAAATATTAATAAATATGACAGTTCTCCTCATCAAGTAAAAGCTCACCACCAAGGACCATCTTATGACCCAGAGAGAAAATATTTAATGTCTGAAAACCCGACAATGAAAATATGGAAAGCTATGCTATTTTTATACCTCCAATGATGCTCAGTCTGGGAAAACTCAAGATAACTCTGTGTTTAAAATAAAATGCATGTTTAATACACATCAATTGCTGGCCATTTATCTTATGCTTTTAAGAGATTATCCATTAAAATGCCGTCCTTCTTCCTTAAAAGTTTTGTGCTAGGATTCCAGCCATTTCCGTTTATTGCTACACACAAGAGGATGTCTGGACAGGTGATCTACTTAAATAGATGGGAGCTAAATGAGAATGAACTTTGACTCATTTAAATTAACTCTGATATTTATTGTTACAAGCTTGACAACGCTCTTGGAAACGATTAAGTATGACCTCGGGAATAAATGAGTTTAATAAAAGAGACTAAAAAGGAGTACAGTATTCTAGTTAAGGGGGTCATTTTTAATCACAAAGCAGAAGTGCATGGGATGATTTTTGATACACAGTATCATAGAAGGAAACTGGTGGAAACTACCACAGTACCATTAGTGATATGCAAAAGGATTCTGTCTTCCCACATGATTGCTTTCCTTGGTAAAATTCAACCTCTAATGAAAACAGAAAATACAAACTTACTTCTATGGTATTGCTGCTCAACTTAGACATTATTTTAATCAGCCAGGATACTGATTGATACAGCTTAGGGTAAGAATACTGCTGGTAATTTTAATCTCTGATTATAATATATACATATTTTGATATTTATTTTATATCATCTATATGTGGGAGTGTTCATGATCCCTAAAAGTCCAGAGGTACTGGATCCCTGGAGCTGGAGTTACAGGCAGTTGTGAGATACCCCAACATGGTGCTGAGAGCTGAACTCTAGTCCTCTGAGGGCATGGTATGCACCCTTCTTTAATAAACCACCTCTTCAGCCCTAATATACACATTTTAATCAGGAGGAGATTTAGTAAGCTCTCTTTGCCTCTGTCAGAAATGTCTCCACTTGAATTGGAATGACTCTGTCACTCAAAGCAGAGGGAGACCCCAACCAATGTGTTAAAAGCCTACACTGAGCTGAGATTTTAATGTTGGTCAGTAAGCTCCAGAACACATCTCTTCATCAGCTTCAAGACTGTGCCAGATGATATTAATGCCAATTTCCATCACTTTAGATAAAAATATCGCTATAATAAGAAAGCATAATTAATGGCCTTGGTACCAAGCCCCAGGGGGTTATTGCTACCTGGGCGTTATTTTCCACTGACTCGATGTGTGTCCTTTCTTAGAAGTAGGAAAGTACTCTTTTATTAACAGCATCCTGGTCTTGAATCACTCCATACTTTGAAGCCCTGGTCCATACTCTGTTGTCAGAAGTTACCTGTGATATGCAGTGGGAGTTCCCTCCTTGTGGGAAAAGTCTATTAAAATGGAACATTACCCCATGCTTGACCTCCAGGGTGCAACACAGAGGTGGGAAGATGTTTCTGTGTCAGAGTGTTTTTTTCACTTGGTGACTAATGCCCTGTATAGTCTATACTCAGCCAAACAGGAAGGTAGAGATGCTATCAGCAACCAGCCCTGCATGGCAGCTTATCTGTCCTTTGTGACCATTTTCAATACTGTTTACCAAAGAAAAACACATTCTCAAAAACCTATTCTGTCTTATTAAGAGCATATAAAAATACGGAGACACTATGTACTCACAAGAACACGTTTAACACAGAGCATTTATTTGGTAGTAACAGAGTCAGACAGTATTTGTGCTCAACCATGCAAAGCTACTTGGGTGTCTCTGATGTGTCTTCTACCACATTATGTTCAGATCTGGGGCTCTCAGAGAAGCTGTTCTTACTACCAGGTCCCCCACATGCATCTCGCCTCACCAGGCTCCCCAAATCCCACCTCACTGTCCTGAGCAGCTACACAATCTTCAGTTACCAGCTGAGATTCCACTGCTCTGCAGCTTCCCTGGATGCCTAACAAACAGAGCTGGATCCCCTAGCACCTCCTCCTTACAGAGGGGAACAAGTATCACTGAATCATGACTGTCTGCTTGTTTCTAGATCAGTTTATCCCAGACTGCACACTCTGAGAAGCTGAGCTAGAATATCATCCCCCAAAGTGCCCGGGTGCCTAGGATGGCAGGTGCCTCACAGACACCTCTACTGAATAAAAATGCTGTCTATTAGAACTAGGACTACTGAAGCAATTAAGGTCAATGGGACCTTTTTATTAATAAAACTTTTTCATGGCTTTTTAGAAGGTATGTTTATGTTTAGGGGTGCATTTACACATATGTGTTCCCTCACCATGTTACATTCTATAGTCACAAGACCTTGTATAATCCTCACCTGCTCCATTCCATTCTAAGCTTATGGAACATGGAGATTTTTAAAAAACCATTGACTATAGTGAGACACTCAACAGGCTAGAACACACCCCTGCCTTGCTGGTGCTGGCCCCTGGACTGGCATCATGCCCTCACCCAACCACTTATTTAAAATACTGGATTGGGGCTAGCAAGATGGATCAGTGGGTAAAGGCCCTCATCATTAAGCCTGACAGCCTGAGTTTGATCCCCAGACCCCATGTAGTAGAAGGGAGAACAGACTACCATGTAGAATTCTCTGACCTCCACATATGCACCATGCCTTCATACATGTAGAGACACACACACTATTAATTAAAGATAAGTGTTTTAAATAAAGACGTAATAAATAATAAAACACTGGGTTTCAGGCTCTACCTCAGACCCGCTGAATACGGAATAGCATTTTAAGACGGTCAGCTTATTTATTATGGCCAGTGCCATATAGAAAACTGTGTCCTGTGTAAATGTAGAGTGGAGCAGAAGGGAGAGACCTTGAACGGAAACACATAAAATTTACATGAACTCAACCACATTCTCTAATCCCGTCTTAGACAGCAGGGACATTCAGAAAGCACTGGGTGTTAGCTGTATCACACGTGATTTTGCTGATTACATTTTCATGTTAGCTAGTGTGACTTGGAGATAGGATGGAGGAGGAGCACCCCCAAATCATCTGACTCTGCTTTCAAACAATCAGGTAGAAAAAGGTGTGAGGATCCCCCTTGAACCCCAGAGGTGGGGATGAGTCTGCTGAATATTTGTGTCTAGAACACGTAACCATTGTGAATGAAATTTTTGGTTCTCCATCTTTGGTCTTGCTCCCCTACAGATGTGCACATTTTCCCCATATTTAACAAGTAATACTTTTATCTGCCCGATTTTGCTATTGATTGCTTCTTTAACAGAAAAATGCATCACAAACAAAAATGAATGAAGCTGTCTGAAGAGGAAATTCCATAGTAGCTTTACTGTCAATGCCCGTCATAAATAACCATGACATCATAGGAGCCTTATCTACGGGTTGCGGCGACTGATCGATGGCATCACTCTAGTAGTGTAAATAGCTTCTAATGTCCCATCTTCCACCTTCAAATAGGCTCTGATTATTTATGTTGGCTGTTAGGTTACAAGTCTGAGCCGCGGTTTGGATTTATTTTCTCCTCATAGCTGCTGTGGATTTCGAGTTAGATGGGATTATTTTTTAGTTAAGATGATAAACTGAGAAAGAACTGTCATGGAGACTGGAACACCATCATCTCAATCTGGTCAATGTCACCGCTTGGCTATGAATTCACAATGCCGGCATCCTTCGGTCAGCCCCTTATCATCAACCAAGCAATATTAAACGCTGGCAGTCAATCACTGCTTGTTACCCCAGGAGGAGGAAAAACAAAGGCAATAACCCATTCAACGAGGCTTTCCACAATTAAAATACACGTAGCCTTGCCTTACTAAAGCAGAAAGGGCCACATCATCTGCATCGCGTGTATTTTACAATAATGGAAGTGCTCCAGCTCCGAGGTGACAGCTCACGATGATTTACAGAGAAAGTGGGGAATCCATCAGCTCCTTGCAAGGTATTCTTCATAACCATAAAGGAACCTGACAGGCAACTTGGGCCAGGATATATTTTTTGCTGAGAGAAATAGATATGCAGCATGTCTACATGAAACAGGCAGGTAAAACATTAAAAATCTGTCAATTATCCAGGTATTTTTCCAGTATAATGACAAATACTGGATCTTTCTGAGCATTAGATGGACATAGTAAGTAGCCCAAAATATTTATGAAGCAGATCACGGTGGTGGGCTAGATTTTGCACTGTTTGGGTTATTTAGAAAACAGGCAAACAAAGGAATCTTTTGATCCCATTAGACAGCCACATTTTCAATAAGATTTTAACAACTTATTTCTTGTATTCTCACAAAATTAAAGCATTCATTTTTGAATTGAGAAAAGTATGCTACAAACCTGTCCCCACGACATTAGGGGAAAGGTTTTCCCATAGGAAGCAGTATTAGCTCTCCTATAGCTGTAAATATTTTTCAGAATAATTTTAAAATAATTACAATAGCTATAAGACTATTTAAAAATATCAGACTTCAGTATTTCTTATGAGTCACCAATTAGCCACTGTTATATTGATTTAGATATAATTTTAAATTGTATGACAATAAACTTATCTAAACTTGCAATTATTTTGTATGAATTTTAATTATGCATTGAAGGGTGCCCTCTTAGGAATTCTTGAGTGGTTTTTATCTCTACCTAAAATAACTTGGCATCAGTTTATCCCTAGCAACATTTTACAAACAGTAATAGCATATCTAATTACTTAATTATTGCAAAGAAAAGAACACACTTTGAACAATCTCTAATCCCATCAAATTATGAGAACATTATAGTAATCCATCTCCCAAATTATTTACAAAGTTTCTGCTTCGTTTGTTTGTTACAGATTGTTTTAACAGACTCATTTCTGAGGATAGCTCTTTATTTTAAACTGTTATGGAATGAAAATCCACTTTTGATGGAGGTAGCTTCTTGACTGTGTACAGATTTCCCCCTAGTTAACAATTGCTCTGAACTATTGGGTGTAGGAATGATGTGACTCCAGGCTCTCCTCCTTTCCCGGGGAATTTATTTAAGTATTTATTCCAAACGTGCTGTGCCCTGAACACAGTCCCAAGGAAGCTGAAAGATCTCAACAGAAGTGTGGCCACTAGGAGCTGACAATGGCTGTTTTGTCCCCTCTAGGCCCTGGTACTTACTCAGGAAGTAGGATTGGTCCAGCCAGCTGATGCCAGGGTAGGATGATTTATTGCCTGGTGTCCTCAGTGGCAATTGGACCCTTTCCCACTGTCACTCACAACTTGCCCAGACTGTGTCCTAAAGAAGAGGTTCCCCTCTGTCCCAAAGAAATCACAATGCCTGTCATAAAGTGTCTTTTAACAGAGGGAAACGGTATGAAATGAGCAAAGAAAGGGAACAGTCAGAAGAGCAGAGAAGATGGATGCTGCGTAACCTTTTCTCAGGGACCCATTTCTTCGACTTTTCCTCCTGTCTTTAGCGAGTTTTTGTTTTGGCTGATGACAATGCCTAATAGCCTGATAAATTGATTTTCTGAGTCCCTTTTCTCGTCTCTTGAGACGACACTAACTCACTGGGACTGCAGAGGACTCACAGAGGCAGGAGACAACAATTAGTTTGTTGAAGATGTCAGAAGAAGATTCACAGTTTGGCCAATGGAAATCTTCCCTGACAGGTCAGTGCTGACAACGTTGGCAGCTGCTCACAAAG
This sequence comes from Rhynchomys soricoides, assembly GCA_019843965.1. Taxonomy (NCBI): domain Eukaryota; kingdom Metazoa; phylum Chordata; class Mammalia; order Rodentia; family Muridae; genus Rhynchomys; species Rhynchomys soricoides. The sequence continues at coordinate 5,786,060 of JADRCH010000012.1, forward strand.
TGCAGCAGGCAGCAGTGCAGGTCGGAGGACGGAGGCCGCTCACTGCACACCAGAGCCTCCTTGGCTCTGTCTCCAGGGCTGTGAATTCCCCTGGACTGAAAGGAAAACCCATGGCTGCAGTCTGCAAGGCATTTCATAGAAATGCCTTCCTTGGCAGCTACAGATAGAAAAATCACAACTCAGGATTGCTGTTAGTTGGAATCTAAATCAATGTCTAACTAAATTTCTGTAATTGTTTTCAAAACCTTTTGGGGAATCCCATGGTTATGGGATTTCAGATTTACTTCGCATTATGGGATTCAACTCCACAGAGCATATTAATTTCAAGAGGCCTTTTTAGACATGAGTTAAGGGGGTGAACTGTTTTAAGCATCTTGCAGGGCCATCCTTGGGTAGTTGAGAACTGTTCACCTTCAGACCCACTGCTTGAGAGAAACTCTGCTTTCATACAACCAGAGAGAAGCGTCAATCACCAGTCTTCTAGTTGAAAACAACTTGATTTGTCTAGATCTTCATAACACTGGAAAATTCTTGAAAATGTCCAAATAGTGTTCATTCTCATTGTATTTCAGTAAATATTATAAATATTAGTATTTCTCTTTTGCTGTGAACAAGTAAACAAAAAGAATCTGTCTCTGTGATATCTTATCCAAGAGGATATTTATGACTTGGTAGTTTTGTGTAATTGTATATTTCCTTAAAGACACCTAAAATGCAAGACCATACCTTATATGTTTACTGTGTCTAGACGCATTTAGGTTTGTGTAAAAATATCACTGCAGGTATAATGTTCCAGAAGTTGTAATATAGCCCAGAAATACTTGCCACCGCTTATTCTTTAAGAATGGTCCCCAAATAATGCTAAATACAATATGAAGAAAATTAATCAACCTTCAGTCTTTCTCTAAGTGCACAAGCTCTACCAATGGCAGAAGACAGAGGCAGGATTGTTGTAGTCTATAACCAGGAATCCCTGTAACTGTCCTGATACAAGAGACTGACTAGCAAATGCGTTTAGTTCCTGAACCTTTCTTTTTTGCCAGTAAAGCTTAGGATTCTTTGACAAACTTGAAGCTGTAAAGTCATTATCCTTTGCAACTTGCTGACACAGGAGAGATGGCTCAATAGTTAAGAGCACTCATTGCTCTTCCAGAGGACCCAGGTTTGGTTCCCAGCACCCACAACCTTCCGCAGCTCCACTCTTGGGAGATATGACGCCACCTCCTGGCCTGAGTGGGTACTGCATGCTCACAGAACATACACATGTAGGCAAAACACTCATATATAAAACAAAAATAAATAAAATCATTTTAAAAAAAGTTTTTAAGGAATCATCCACTCTGTAATCTAGAATTCAGCCAGGTTGAGGTCTCTGAAGCAAGAGCCATAACTTTGAATGGCCAATGCCACATCTTAAACATTGTGGGGCATATTTGCATATCTGGGTGCACTGGGATCTTTACCTCTGGCTGCAGCCTTCTCTTCTGTCATTGGCCCTTTGCCTCTGTTAAAGAATCATGAGAAGGCGAATAATACAGCTAGGATATGCATCCCATGGGTTTTACTCCTGACCTGCCAGATGATAAAAATTAGTGAGCAAGAAGAATCTGGAATCGTGGTGGGTCAGAGAGGTCCTCTCAGACAGGTCTTCCCTGAGTTTAGCCCTGCCACACTGCTGCACATCATGATGGGATTAATACAGCTGCTAGAGAATTAGTGCATTTAACAGTCAATGTGAAAACCACAGAAATAAATTCTGCAGTCAAATTGTTCGTTAAGTGCATTAATCCACTTGTGAGGGACCTGCATTGGGGCATCAACCACCCCGCCATCACCAAGCTTTTAAAAGCAAATCAATCCAAATTATATCATCTTGACTTACACCACCCCAGCAGCAGGGCTGTGCTACCACACTGCAAATATAAATAAAAAGCAGTTTTCCACAGGTTCAGAAGCTGGCTTGAAAGCATTTGTGCAGTCTTGGCAAAAATGGGGATTTCACAGTAAGAAAAGAAGGCATCGCGACAAACAAGCTTGGCCCAAATTTTCCCCATTTTACCTTCGGAGCCAGACCATGCAGGTGACTCTTCACCTGCTATCAAAACAATCTTCCCCAATCCTGCTTTGAGGCAAGAAACCAGCTGCCCATCTCAACCAGGAGCAGCCAGTGTTCTAGGACAGCAAAGTCTCTTTCACACAAGAGACTTTTAAAAGCCAAGCTCTCTATAACCAAGCAGCACCCCAGAGAGCCACAAACTGGGAGAGATTAATTCTGTGCCTCTGCACTCCTCATTACCAGGAGCCCTGAAGTAGGTCAAATGCAAGTTAATCTCCCAAATTCCACTTCTGTACATGCATGTTAGGTCAGCCATCTCAGTGTACCGACTAATGTCTTTAAGCCTTAGGCACACAAAATAAGAAGTTTTACCAGCAAGTGTGAAGCAGAATAAATGCCTCCATCTCCGAGTGTTAGCCTGATGACACGGTAACCATACAGAATCCCCAAAACGAGCACATGTGTGTTACCTCCATGTTATCTAAAACATACCTGGATAAAAAACAGTAAAAAGTCAATTATCCAGAAGTACTAACACAGGCAAAGAGATTTTATTTTAATCTACCTACTTTGAAATGTAAAAAAGACCCTCAAAGCTGAGAGGTACCCAGCCCACTCCCATCCCTGTTTAAACAAGGCAAATGGCTCATGTGGAGGGTGACAAAGGTCTTAGTGAAGCAAGACTGCCATCACTCTGTGAAGGTTCAATATTTTCCATTCTTTGGGACGGATTAAAAAACAAATACAAGGCTTATATGTTAGCATGAAGCTAGTAAAACCAGGGCTGCACTTTTCCAGGCCTGGTAACAACCCAGTTTCCTCCTCCCTCTTACAGCCCGTTCAACTATTCCTGCGGCTCTGCACCAGGATTCGCACGTTTTCCCAAAGTGATAAATGTTATCATAAAATTAAATGATAAAATGATAAAAAAATGATAAAAGTCGTCATAAAATTAAATGATAAAATGATAAAATGATAAAAAAATGATAAAAGTCGTCATAAAATTAAATGAAACATTGTCTCGTAGTTCAAGCACTCTTCTTTCTCGAAATTCCTGCATTCCAACTTACTAGGATGCTGACCATAGCGGAAAGTTGGCAAGGTTCAAATATAGAAGAGGTCAGACATATGTAAGAACTGTGTGGGGGTAAGTCAGTGACTACAGAGTGGAAATGTAAACTTTTTTTGGTCATACCCAGGTATTATAACCAAAGATATGTGAACAAGGAAAGAAAATGCACACTTAAATCCCCATGTGAAGAATACGTGAGCAGTCCTCAACTATTTGGGGAAAAAAAAAAACCAAGGAGCCCTAGTGTCATGAGTAAAGAGAAACGTAATTAAAATTCACCAAAGTACTACGTTTTACCTATGACTGGCAGAAAGAATCATTTATTTATGCATCATAATATGCATAAGAAAAAGAAACACATTTGCTGCTCTGTAGACAATTGATTAATGTTGCCAGAGAAAATTAGCAAATAATGAAATGATTAGAAATATTCCCTAGTTACTCACTGAGCATTATTTGCTGTAGCAAAAAAAGAGTATAATAATAAAAACAACCCAAATGTTCAGCCATAGAGAAACAGTTAGAGAATGATACATCTATTCATTAGAATACTATGCAGTCAACAAAAAGAAAGAAGACCTTCACACCCTGCAATAGGATGACCTCCAGAACATTTATTAAATGGGCACAAAAGCAAGCTCAAAAATTTTGTGCTTACTATATACTGTTAGAATGAAAAGGAGGAAAAAAACATGGATTTGTGTAAATTTAAGAAAAAAAAAACCACACATGTATCTAGAAAGATATACAATAAAAATACTGATTGTGTGTGCCTCTGAGCCAGACGGATGTTTAAATAATTAAATAAATATTTAAATGAACAAATTAAACAGAGTAAAAAAAATCTGTGACATATTATTGCAAAACCAAAGCAGGTTATGAAAATATAGGTAGACATTTGCAAAAAACAGACTTCTGTCTATAAGCCTATAATGTGTTTATATGTGTGTACAGCTTCACATAAACCTTTTGGAGTTACATGCAAAGAATCTTTGAAGCCAAGGAATAACATGGCGTATCTACAAGGACAAAGGAGACCTACTTAGGTGGTGTTTTAATTTTAACATGGCCCTGTGTTGCTTTCAGAGTCTGATTAACCACAATAAAAAATAAAAATAAAATAATAAAATAAAAACCAAGGAAGAAGTAGAAACAAGCGGAAAATGTCCACCAAGGAAGTTATCAGCCTTCTAAATAAATGAAAATATCCCGTAGAGGATTTTGCTACAGCTACATTTCATTCTTCTATTTCGGGAAGTCAAATGAATGCAGGTATATCCACTTTAGAAAACCAAAAGTTTCAATTAGAAATTTTGGGTGGGTGACAGGCCCATGGGAACAGAAGAGCACCAGCCAAGAGCGGAAAACTGTCTAGTGCACCACATAAATAATCCATATGTGCTGACTGACTAATAAGCCCAAGAGCTAAACATACTGCAGATTATGTGCAAAACAGCCCACAGGCACCAATTCGATTCTGGCAGGCTAGAACTTTATTGGGGTGAAGTAGAAACCTCTGGAAATGGATCGCGCCTCCACTTCCCATTAGACATCTTTGTGGCAAGACTGAGCTGGAAGATGTCACTTGTGGTCTCTAAAACAAGCCCTCTGTCTGCCATCCCCAAGCTCCTTGACAGTGAACGGGGAAAGAGTACGGGCTCTGTGTGTACACACGTGTGTAAGGACCAGAGGCAAGGGCCCTAAGGAAATTCAATATGTTTTATCCACTGAAGTCGAAAGAACCTCTTTCTGTGTGTGGAGCGTGAAAAACAGTCACACCTCATAACATAATCCTCTAACACCTACTGACCCGGGATCTCCAAGAAAAGGATAGTGTTAATTCTATTGCACTTATGGGGAATCGGGGGAGTATGCAGCCCAGATCTGCCAGGCCTCAGTCCTCCTCACAGCTTTAACCCCCATGTTCCCTGATGTGCTTGACAAGACGGAAACAGGCTATACCTTTTCTTGGGCATAAAGCAGTCCTATTAAGATGAATGTCGCTAAAAATTGCAATTACTGGCTTTGTGTAATTCATGACAAGGAAATATATAAAGACACTCTTGAAGATATGGAAGTCAGAATGATGGCCTTGGGTGGTTCAAAGGTAAATACAGTCACTCCCTGTGCCCACTGTCATCAGACCGTGTTCCTTCAATCACACGTCGAAAGTCGACAGTGAGCTTTCTCCTTTAAAATATCTGAGTCCAATAATTTAAACAAAACAAACAGCTCAGAATGATGGCAAAACCATCAGTGGTTGTTTCCTGTTCAGATGACCCTCCCCCACCCCCAGTCATGTTGGGTGCTTTTATTTTTCAAACATTGAGCCATTTTACTGCCTGCTTAGAGAAGGCCACCGTTAACCACTTCGCTTAAAAACTGAATTGCGTGGGGGTTGGGGGATTTGTTTTGTTTGACATCCATAAAAAGTTGTGTTTCTCTTTCGCCCCTCTCCGCTCCCCTCCACGAATGTGTTTTTCTTCCTCACTTTTTAGACACATTTGGTAACAATCAGGCTTTTATTTAAAGGAGCCATAAGATAAGGTATCTGTGAGCGTCACACTTGGAGTAATTGATCACATTTGTTTCTTGTTCGTAGGTTAGAACCCTCACTCTTGCTCCCCACCCCCTTTTTTTCCTTTCTTTTACCTTGGCGTGTTTCTCATTATCCTCTGCCTTGTTAGCCTCGTAGGATTTTCTACCGTGGGGAGTGGAAACAGGACAGGACAATAAGATTACACACCCCATCTTGTTGGGGACAGCATCTCCTCTCTGGCTCTGACACTTCTGGCCAGCTCATGCTGTTGTGGAGAGCCCTCCCATGGATACAGGTATGCAGTCTGCAGCTGAGGGAGCCTCTGGGACACTCACTGACTGCTCTCTGGGTTTCATTTCACAGCCTGGACTGTACTGCTTCACTCTGAGACTGCTTCCCAGGGATGGTGGCTCTGTTATCATATGACTCCACCTGTCCTGGCTCATTTCATCTGGGAATGTTAGCCCAGGATCAATACTGGCAGCTGTCCATCCTGCAAAAGACGACTCGTATCTTTTCCCATTTCTGCTTTCCACGTACATCCTAATCAGTAGCATTTTATTGACACTGTCAGGCAGGGCTAATTTCCGACCCTGTCTAAAGTCTAAAATGCAGAGGTAGGATCACTCAGATTTCTCTCTTTGGGATCCATAGGCCAATGAACATGAGACCCAGTCATTTTCCTGTTGGGGTTTCAGTCACAACAATCAAGCTACAACTTGTAGTTATTCAAACGAAGCAAAAGGCTCTCTATTTTCCTTAGGTCTGAGGGGGGGAACAAAGGTAAATGATCTAAAGTTAATTCCTCTGTGTTCAATGTCAATGTTCATTTATAAAAACTTGGTGGGCTCTTAAAGAAAATCATGAACTCCACATAGGAAAGTTCACTGAACACTGCTTCACCTAAGTGGCTGTCCTGCCTTCAAGACCATCTTAACAATTTCTGATTCTCTTTGTATACTCTGGTTATTTGGTTGCTCAAAATTAACAAAAGCAGCATTGGACTCCAGATAAACTAAAATTCAGGAAGAAATCTGGAATCTAATCTACGCGCTGTCTACTCATCAAGGGCAGCCATGGGCAGGCTGTTGACCTGGCCTGACCTTCGGAGTCCTCACTACTCTTGAGATGAGTGGACGAGACCTTGTGGCCCTCATGGCAGTTTTTATTGTTTCCAGTACCATATTAATGGACTGAACTCATCACACTACAGACAATGGAGTTCCCTAGATGCTACAAGGCTCTGTTAAATGCTGCAGCCAGTAGCCACACCATCTCAGCATAGCATTAAAGTATGTCATGAACATAACATACACACCCGATTTCAAGGATTTCATTGCCAACTGGGTAAAGAGTTGATAATTCTTTTCCTTTAATTGCACATTCCTTGTTTATTTGGTGTATGTGTGAGGGATGAAGGGCACCCACACATCCTAGGATATGTGTGCCAGGCGACCATTTACAGGATCAATTCCATAATATAGGACATAGGGATCTAATTCAGGTCAGCAAGCATCTTAACCTGCTGAGCCATCTCCCTTCCTGAATACGAAGTCTATCATGTTTTACAGTTGTAAATGATAATGTTTGGGATACTTTCATAAAATAAAAAGATGCTATTATGATTAATTATGCCTCTCTTCTTTTACTTGCTTTTAAATGCAGGCTCTGAAATAGTTTGAATTGCCAAATGCTTATAAAGAACATTAAATGATTAAAGGTACGCTCTTTATGACTACAGGGCTGCTGATAGCGAACACATAATGCTACTCCAAATGGTTAAACTAGAAAGTTCATCACCTACCCGCTCTGATTCACATTTCTCAAGACCTGAATTACACACTTGTTATTTCATCCACATCAATAAAACTAAAAAACGTTGCTGGAAAGATTTTTATATGAATTATCTTTTATTGCTTAATTTAGCAGCATCGACATTATATCACACTTCTGATGAATTGTCCGCATTTTTATGCATCTTGTCAGTACTTGGATAAATTAAATTATGAAGGAAACCTAAAGTTTCATGAACATCAGAAAGTACTTCACATCTAGGTGATGAATACTTTAGTAAATAATTAGATTTATGCAAAATATTATAAAATTATGTGATATATATATATATATTCCTGTGTTAACCATGAAAGCTAATTTCCAAAACAAGCACTAGTGATTTCATGCAGCAGTAGACACAGGTATGACAGAACACAGCCCGGAGCAGAAACGACTTATATAACTGTAGGGGTCATTTTTTTACTCTAGGAATATTAAAATATCATCCAATGCAAGCATTCATAGTGATGCTTGTCCTTCTTCTCTTCCAAGTATTTACATCTCAGACCATCCCTAGAGCCTGACACCTTGCAGTCTCCTGCAGGTGACAACTTCTGCAGATCTGCTCTTCTTTGCCTTAATAAGGCCAGTGACCTTTCAGGCTCAGCTCTTCTTCATTTCCTTTCCTATCATTAGTCTGAAATGGCATAAACTACCTCTCAATTTTCTTCATCCCCTCAAGGCCCCACCTCTTTAGTTCAAATTCACCTAATTAGGAACTTAATTTCCTTGTTTCCCAGATGGGCAAACGGATAATGGAGAGAAGCTATTCATCTCTGCATCACAGAAAATCGTGTCAATGACCTCTCATTTAGCAATGACAAGCATGTGTTCTGAAAGTTGGCTGTTCTCTTCTGGAGGCCAAGTTTCTCTATGAAGTAGGTTTTTCTAACCATAAAACTCAATAAATTTGTTCTTTGTGTGCTAGCTAAAAACACAGAAAGGTGAAGGATTCAAATCTGAAACATCTTTATATCTCCTTTGTAATCCATTTTGCATGGTCGGTTACTTAAAGTTAAAGCAGAATTCTTATCCTCACACCCCTGTCATAAGATCGATAAGACTTTCATCCTAGCAGAAGATGCCTGGATGAACTAAAAGCTTTATCTCAGGAGGTTAGAGTAACCGTTCCTTGAACCTGGCCATCTTTACCGACCAATCTTACACAATTTGTTTTACCAAAAAATGACACACATAGGAGTCACGTGTGACTCTGAGTGACCAGCTAGCTTTCCTAGGACATTATCCCCTTGCCTCTATCACCTTTTAACTGTGGAGTTTCTGATTCAACAATGCTAAAGCACATGTGCAAAAATAATCCCTAGTAAATCCTAGTGCAGAATTCCTAGAAGTTAGTAAGAGAAGAAAGGCTATGCCCAGCTTTTACATCAGGAAACTTTGAATGTCTCATTTTGTGTTCATTCATTTCCTTTCATTCACTCTGGTAATAATACAAACATCAGCATCATTACAAAACTTGGAGGTGACAATGAAGAGCTAAAGCAGGGACCGGAGGACTCTATGTTCTCCTTACGGTGCCTTCCTGCTAGGACATTGGGACAAATCATTGCACTGATGGTTTTCTTATACCAGATAAACTTTCTCAGCACAGAAGAACATAGTGAAGGACACTGGAGAAGGGAGAATACCTCTATCTAAAAGGTGCCTCTTTCAAGTGGATGGCCCACTCCTCTCTGCTTTACGGTGACCAGCTGAGTGAAAAGGGGACTAGCATTTTGCTGTCTGCCCCAAGACTGTGCTAACATAACTGAAACCTCTTTGCCTGGGGCAGGGGAAGCTTGTTCGTCAATTATAGTTTATTTTAAAACTATTAAAATGTAATATTATAAAGCTAGAAATTTCTAAACAAGTTAATGAAATGTTACTTTTTTTTCCTCCTGTAGAGAGTGAGCCTAAATATGCCCAAAGCATTTGGCCATTAAAGACCATGCCAAATTCAGTTCCCTGGAAGGATATACAGAACGAAGCACTTGTCAACAAAATTAAACAAGTGCCTCCATAATTTCTTAAAAAATAATACTGAAAATATAGCGCATGAACTTATGATTGCTTAGGTCAGAAAAAAATCACTGATACTTAACAAAACTTAAAATAGAGACAAGGAATTTAAGTTGTAAATATCTCAGAGGGCCACATGAGCATCTCTCCACGTGAGGGTGAACGAGAGATTGCTCTTACGGGTTGCCATGTTTTCTCTTTCTCACCTCCTGATGTTACTCTTGGTGAGTTCTAAGCAAACAAAAGGGTGAACCTGAGAGACTTGGTGGAGGCAGCAGTGTTAGACAAGAGGGGATGTAGACACAGCGTGTGGCTGGACCAGGAAGGGGAAGGACACAGATGGAAGAGAGTATTTTGCACAGGGACAGGAACCTAATTCACATCTAAAATGTCTCCTTGTGTCAGCCTGTATCTGGACAACCCAACGATTGTGCCTGCATGCAACTTCCAATGTCACAGTACAAGCTCTGCAATCTGAAGCTAAGCAAGTTTGGCTCTATCTCCATGTGCCTATAAAACTTTTTCTCTGGTTATTCAAAATATGATCAACTCTCCTAGTTATTTTTACTAATATGAAAGTAGCACTTTCTTCTGATACGTTAGACAAACACTAGATTTCATAGGTAAATGAAAGATGATTTGCTTAGCCCATCCATAGCTCACACTCCGCTCTTGCAGAGCTTAAAGTATTTGCCACGTCTTTCTCCTTTAAAACCTGCTTAAAGCTATTCTATAAAGTCCAGAGTTTTCCATTACGATTGGAATTAACCCCAATGTAAACCAAAATAAAAAGTCAAAATGACTATTAGGCACAATAAATGGATGTTATGGAATTTTTAATCCTAATACAAGAAGAGTTAGAGCCAGTAACTAAGCTTCTATTCCCAGCGTGTTTTAAACACTGGAGCAGACAGCTCTAGGAAGGTTTGCAGTCCACACTAGACTATTCAAGGATGCACGAACCCCAAGCCACCTGTCCAGTGTTACTTTTCTCCCTATTCCAGACAACTGATCACTATTCAGCTTCCAAAACGGTCAGAAATTCTTCAGTGTTCCTAAAGTTTAACTTATTAGTTCACAATACTCCCATATGTACATATTAAGCAACTTTCACAGGACATGAAAGAACATATTTTCCTAAACGGGCAGTTTTGGGTGTTCTTTGCCTTGTTGTTTGGTTCGGTCATATTAGCATGGAAATACAAAATTGCTTGTACCTCTCGGAAATGTGTGCAAATTTTCAACATATCCATGCTTTATGGATAGTCGCAGAAAAGCGCAAACATGTAACGAGCAGGGTATACAGCTGGAACCCCCTAACCTCGGGCTGAGAGAACACGTGAACACAGTTTTACGCGTTTGCCCAGCTTCTGTGCGTCGCCCCCCCACCCCCCTTCCCGAGCTGGGACTTCAGCTTTAGGTCATTCTGCAAACAAGCCCCAGGAGACACACAATTACACTCCCCTGGAGACTGACCCCTTAGAGAGCCCACCTGTAGCCAAACACAGATAGCATCCCTGCGCAATGAATTAGCACGCTAAGCTGATTAGAGCAGCCCGGCACAACTCTATTTTATTGACACAATGAAGAGAGGAGAGAAAGGGGGCTGAAATGAGAAAATCATTTCCATGCTGACTGAATTAAAAGAACAAAAGAGTTCCTTGCCGTTGCAGCATTCAATTTGTAGGGGAAAAAGGAAGCCACTTAATGGCTTACAATGGATCTGAGCAGACATGAAATCTAAAACTTGGGCACAAGAGCGATTAGCAGCGAAACAGATTCTAAGGCATTTCCTCCTCCGCATGCAGAATTCCAGCTGATTGTTTGGCTCTGCGTTTCTCACAAACGCCTGGCTGGATGTTATCTTCGGAACGCCTCCACTTTCTCATTTTTCAAAATCGCAGGATGATTTCTCATTGTGTGACAGTCTCCGGGTGACTCGTGAGACAAAAAACGTGCGATCAACTGTTAGGTTCCAAAAGCATGGCCTGGCAGTAGTGGATTGGGGGGGGGGGGGGGGGGGGAGTGACAGAAAGCTATCATCGAACGATCTTTAATTCAAAATTAACATTTTACACACAACAGCAGAACTTTGGGGTGTAGAGGGGGAGACACAGCTACGCTCTGGCTGAAAGGAAAAGAGGGGACCATTCCTGTGGTTCCGTGTCCGTTTGCTTTAAAAGACACCATTGTCATTATTCAATGCACAACAGCAAAGGCAGAATTTTTTTGAAATTATACTCTTTTTCTAATTTTTCTCTGCTCGTTGCTGGCTTACGCACATTGAAGTTCTTGACTTTTTAAATTAAATCTGGAACCGTCATAAAATAAAATGCTCGCTGCTTAAGCCAAACTAATCTTTACATACCAATACATGATCAATACACGATCAGATTGAAGATTCTCTAATTTCCTTGTCTTTCTTTTAAAAAAAAAAAATCTAGTTTTAGAAGAAAAATTTAAATGTCCAACTCATATTCGAAAAATAGAAACAGTCGCTTGGACTGATGGAATGTTGCCTTCAGTGGGGCCAGGAGGAAACGTTAGCTCTTGAAAAAGAAAAAAAAAAAAACAGTGCAGAAATGGGAGTTCTTAGTTCTTGATTACTGGAAACTCACATGTTCATTTTTCTTGCCTCTTTTTAAGAAAGGGGTTTTTGTTTAAAATGGCCCCTCAGACTTTTAACCTTTCCGATTGACTCCTGATTTAAGCAAAGGGAATTCACTCTCTTGTTGAAATGCCCTTTGCTAGGCATTGAGGTACAACGTAAATTAAACAAAAAATTATGCAACTCATTAAAAACACTGCAGTGAGCTACATTGGGATTGGATACCTGAGATGCATGGCCGCTAATGTGTTAAGTCTAATCCCCCAGAGAAATGGCTCAAAGTCTAGAAGATGACAAGTTTACAAGCAATTCGGTCTACAGCATTTGCATTTGCTCCATTAAACGAGAGAAGAGGGTTGTTTGTTGGTATTTTGTTTTGCTTTTTATATATAAAGAGAAGATGGGAGGCTTGTGGGTAATTTTGCAAAACCAACTCAGTATAAGCCCGCTGATAGCTTGTCACATCTCACTGACTGACTGTCTGGGGTACCGTGATAACATCTGCGTTCACTCAGTATGAGAGCTGAACATAAGACAAAAAGTAGGCCCTTCCACGGACGGCTCCATCAGTCTGTCAGTTCTGACATGACATCTGAATTTTTTGAATCACTAAACACTTTTGAGACTCTGGTACTTATTATCTTTTCTTCGTTTCTATACATCGCTCGGAGATGCCGGAAGATTTGAAATCTGTGAGCAAGGTAGTGGACGTCCCAGGCTTTTGTTGCCTAATCCATAGGCCCTCATTCATGCTCACTGTTAATCTCTTAAGACATTATAAAACTGTTAGACAAAGAAATGTGAATACCACTGGTTCTTTTGAGAATGGGAGGAAACCAAAGAAAATCGGGACCATGCTAGGCTATTCTTTTCACTATGAAAACGGTAAGTTAAACCTGTTGCATGGAATTATCTATAATTCCCCACGCCAGGGCAAATGTTTTTGAAGAATGAACAAGAGTAATGTCTCGTAGAAAAAGAAAAATGATCATAGAATTTTTTAAAATCTGCCAAATTTAATGTCAAGTAGATGCTGAGACCTGGTTGCTAAATTCCTCAGTTTTTATCCATTGTGCTATAAAACCTGGTGTAAGGTTGAGAAGTTTCTGTAAGAAAAAATCTCATAAAAAAAAACCCAAAACCAACAACAACAACAACAACAAACCTTTACCGCTAACCACTAGTACTCAGTAAATAACTGAGTTTTTCTGCTCTATTGGGAGTAGTAAGAATGCTGAGAGCTACCTAGCAATAGCTTGAAAGTGTGGCTGGCATTCATTAAAACTACAGATCACAGGTTTTAATAAGAAATTTCGTCTTCAAAACTAGAAAACTTTACAACATTTTTTCCCTATAAAGTCTCATATAAGTGGATCTTCAGAGCTAACGGGGACAGTTACAGGAAACGCCTATAAAGCCAGCACTGCCTTGTTAGCGGCGGTCACAGCAATTCTGGGCATTAAGTGTTTTTCTCCAAGTAACCAAGGGATGGGGAAGAGTGAAAAGACTATTAATTTAAGAGGCAAGTTTCCTCTGGACCTAAGATGCCTCCTCCCTTCTTTATCAGCACATGGTGCACAGCTGTGAGTCATTTCACACAGAGACCATCGCCCCATGAGTGACTCACCACAGGTGGGCTCCACACCTGTGTCCTCGGAATGAGTAACTGTCCCTCAGATGGTCAAGCCCTATGAATAATTGTTCTTCAGGAAGGTGACAAACACCTTAGGTAGACATGCAATTAACTTAACCAAAACCTATTCATTCGGTGATGGGGAGTTGTTGGCTGACTTCTATAGTTAACTAAGAAAAAGGAATGATCAAAAGAAAACTGGGAGAAGATAAAGAGAGAGAGAAGGGGGAGGGGCTACAGCCATCCCCTGTGTATCCTCTAGGTTCTAAGAATATATGGTGTTCAGGGGACACATTTGTGGAGCTTATATATTAATTAATAAGAGGTAAAAGCAAGAGTGACTTGGGGGACCATATGCTTGCTTCTGTACTTCTCTGGGTCTCGTATGAATCCCTAAGTAAAAACAATGGTCCATACAAACAAAACATTCCCAATGCAAGAGGCTGGTGGAGGCATCCATACTCCCACTCAAGGGTTTGCTTCACGAGCTCCTTCCCTTGGCATCCCCTCAGCCTGTCACTTTCTCAGGGACTTTGATGTGATGTCATTTGTTTGGTGTTTAGTCTGTGCCTAAAATGTCAGCTGTTTATTATTTTTACATTTCAGCACTAACGCAGTGGCACTTCAGAATAAAGGGCAGGGTTTCTGACACATCTCAATGACCAAAGGACTTACATTAAATAGAGGTTTCCAGTCTCCCTGAAAATACACTCCCTCATTCTTTAAAAACGTAGACAGACTAGTTTTCATTACCACATAATTTTCTTCTGACATTTGTGTAATATACCTGAGTGGCCCTGTGTAAAGAACCAGCATTTTACTTCGAGGAGAATGTGCCTCATCTAGAACTATAGAAAACCACTTTTCTTTTATAGAGTAGAAAAACCAACGTTTTGAGCTGTAAGACCAGGAAACAAGACTATCTAAAACCAGGCTCCATCCTGCCTAGCTCACAAGCTCAGAGGCCTCACAGGAAGAATGAACTTAGTATCCAGACTAAAGAGAATCAGTAATACTTAGTTTGTGAATAAGTAAACACAGACAATTTTCCCATAAGAATACATATACGTATGCGTATACATATATATATACATATACATATGGCAAGTGGCTTTCGGGAAGACCACAGACAAATCTACTTAGATTGCTTGAGCTGATTAGCTACCTGCTTATTTTTAACCTCTACCAGCTTTCTGATGAATTTTAACATCCTACCTTGGTGGGTTTTTCTGCATAAAACTAGCTAATCCTATAGCCCAGCCAACCTGTATTAATTCTTGTCTACCTGACTTCAGTTTTAAAAAGAGGCACACTCATCTACATTCTTGACTTTAAAATTCTAGTATTTCAAGCAACACTATGCCTGAATGGAGCACCTTTCACTGACTTCCACAGAAACTGAAAAGGAAATCCTGCCTGCCCTTACTCATACTAGGGGTATTGCAACTGCTCTGGGGTCCGTGGACAGCGGGTCTCCAGTTGTGCTATCCATTTGCAACTTGCCACTAAATCAGATTCAAGGAAAACTGATGGAGCCCAAAATCAAGTCAACTGCAGAGCCATGTCTCCAGCGGTCAGCTGAGGTCCTCGAGAGAGGTACAAGCATCCGTGAGCTGAGCTCACCATGTAGCTGCATATGTCCCTTCAGAGTATCCCTAACAAGGCAGTGGCTAGGGACTCCTGCAACTTGGATTACTACAATTCATTATTTCATCAAGCACTTGGATTTTTTTTTTAACCCTAAGCATCTATATACAAGCTCAGCTACTCCTCAACCTTTATATGGCTGATAATATCTTTATAGAATGAATGTCTTCAAATGGGAAGTTGCAAGCTTTGTTGGGTACACACGAAGAAAGATTCTCTTGAAAATAGGTTCTTACCTGGATTTCTCAACATTGACGCCTTTTCTAACATCTCAAATTTCAATCAAGTATTACAAAATCCTTGTTCTTCTCAGTGGAAACCCCACCCTATCTCTGCACACAAGAAATCTTGGGATAGTAGAGATTATATAAAGAATCATAAAATGTAGCAAGAATTTTTGTACGAACTAGTTCTGTAGATGTTACAGATGAGGGAGACATAACCCAGAGTTTCCACGGCTAAGAGAACTGAATGATGGGGTTAACTGGATTCCCAGGAAGTCGGGCCTTCCATATAGGGTCCTGCTCTTTCACTCTTCCTTTGAGAAGTTTCTCTCCACATCCAGGCAAGCTCAACTTTGGGCTTGAGGCTCGTGCTCCACCCACCTATAAATCCCCAAGTTTATTACCCCCAAGGCTCCCATTGCAACATGCTAGAAGTTGGAGAGACAGCTGCCTCCATCTTAAAAAGTGCAAATGACATTTTTCCAAGAAAACAATCCAACTGTTGATGCTTCTTACAGTCAAAGGATTCAGAGGTCCTGACAAATAGCAAAGTTTAGTATGTTAAAAGTCAATGAGAATCTTCTATTGCATTTAATTTCCCCAATCTCTCTCTCTAGATAACACTGCATATGAAATGCTATGTGTGAACAGATGACAATGTATGAGATCAGATGTGCTAGAGCTTATGATTCATGTCTTATTTTGTCACAACCTAGAGAGTTAAGATCTGATGATAAAATATCACTGTCACACCACTGAGCAGGGCCCAGAAAAGATGCCAGTTCACAGTATGGCTCATGTCACTTCATAGGCAATGGGATCCTGTGGAGAGACGAAGGATACTGTCTTCATTTAAAAGGAGGCATTGCTACTCTATTGAGGATCCTTGCTGACAGGAGCTATGTGTGTTCTCTAGGTCAGTCAGGTAGCTTCCACAACAGCAGTTCCTGAAGAAGACTACACAGTGGAACAAATGCATTCAGATTCCCTGACCAGATCAAAACTCTTCCCTCCCTTCCTGTGGAGCAGACCAGCCCCACCCCTCTTTTTGACTGAAGCCTAAAAAGGGAGAGTTTGCAAGACAGGGGAGAGCTTAGTGTCAAAATGAGCAGTAAGGAAGCAAAGAACTTCAGAAGCCTCCAAACAAAGTTGGAAGTGAACAGCAAGAGAGTCAGGACTGGGTTGTGTATGCATGTGTGCAAAAGCTACTTTAACTCAGGTATTGTTGGATACTGTTATCTCCTGTCACCACTTCTCTCTCTCTCTCTCTCTCTCTCTCTCTCTCTCTCTCTCTCTCTCTCTCCTTCTTTCTTTTTTTCGGGGGTATCCTCTCACTGACCTGGGACTCCCTAGGTAGGTTAGGCTGGCTGGCCAGTGAGCCCTGGGGCTATGCTTGTCCTTGCTTTCCCAGATCTGGAATCACAAGGTTAATCCAGTATGCTCTGCTGTATTTAAAAAAAAACATAGGTTCTGGAGCCTGACTTCATTTGCTGAGCTATCTCCCAAGTGTGTGCCGAAGATGCCTAAATGTTTAACCCCCCCCCCCCCCCCACCCTCCCCACCTTGTTGCAACACAGGCTTGTTAGACACAAAGGTAAATTTCCTTCCCCTCTTCCTCCTTCTCGTGGTTAAGGGACACTTCCTAAAGTCGCCACTTAAGCTCCATTTAAGCCTCATCAGTGTCTACTTAGAAATAGTTGGGTCACATGAAAGCCACTTCTAAACAGTATTCAGAAAGTGAATCTATTTAACTCTGGGATGTTGTGGCTCTGCAAACCCAGGACATTCAATTTTCTAGTCTTTCATATAGGTACGTAAGCATCTCCAACGAAAAGGTGATCGTGAAGGCATGAAGCAGCTCACCGTGGAATGCATACCACAGACCTGTACTCTGCTTGAGGCCCTTCTCAACCTCATCATCACATCTGACCCCTGAGGTCATTGCCATAGTTACTCCATCCTGTTGGCCCAGGGAAACTGGAGAAAGGAGCTTGAGCATGTAGATCAGAAGCCTGCTAGTAGAATTTAAACAGAAGAACCTTTCCACTCAACCTCACACTACCTGTCTCTTTTCTTGCTGTTTTGTGCTGTTTTGTTTAAACAATCCCATTGTGTTTATGTTCTATGTGAAAGGGCAGAACGGTAACTTTGAATATTGCTTTGTAAACAGTGCAGCGGTGACATTGGTCTTGGTCTCTTCCAGGAACAAACCTGTCTGAGGAGAGCTAGGAAAAGCATAGTATCTCTAATCCACTGACTGTCTCCTCAAAAGAAAGGTAAGGTCTTCAAATGACTGCTCTGCTAAAGCATACAATTCAGGGAGAGATGCACATGCCAACGCTGCTTTCGTTTCAAGTCTGCAAACCACAAGTTTAAGGTAGTTTTACCAAGAGAAACTGTAAAAACATGCACAGAGTTTTTACTTAATTTGAAATGAATTTGTATTCTTCCCAGAACACAAAGACCCAAACGTGGCCTCGCTATAAATAAAATCTCCAAACCTGTTACCCTAGAGAATATTCCACATGGGTAGGGACGGGGTTGAGACAGAAGAAAGTCAAACGACTTTTCCAAGGTCCCGAGTCTGACTTGGGGCAAAAACTCCAGGTTCCTGGCATCTAGCCCAGTGTTCGTTCCACTGTGTCACACACGGCACTGAAACACAAACCACTAGACACATGGTGAAGAAGTGAGCGAGGGGCTATGCCACATGAATGGCTAGATTGTTGGAGATGGGGGCGGGGAGCTCCGGAGGAAAGGCCTGAAGTATAACACGGTGGTGTTACAGAAATCTATTTGCAAGTAGCTACTGCAGTTACCCATGTGGCTGCCCGAGGGGGGGGGGGGTGTTGCAGAACAGTTGACTGACAGCATGAACAAAGGCCTTGACAGTCTCACAAAGGGCGGCACAAGAGTCACCGTGCTTCTTGGGCATCACTGTAGGCTTCATCACACAAGACCTAGAACGCAGTGACGAAAAGCCCACCATCCACAAGGGCCTCTTTATTCGTAAGACACTCCTGTTTCCCCACTTTGATAAAATATTAGAACTTCTTCTGTTTCTGTATCTCCTTTAGACCTTTCCACACCCACCTTGCATGAATCCTACCCATTTAGAAGCTTCTTATTACATATTAACATGCTGTGTGTGCTGCTGACATACATGGTAATAAAATGTGATGAAAATGACTTTGATTAAAATTTCTTCATTATCCCATGTGCCGCCTACTGTTCGCCCACGAAAAAAACTTGCAGTTTGTACGTCAATAAAACTTCATATTAATATTCTCTGAGGTAGAATGATCTCATTAACCATTTCCCCCTCTCCTGTCCTTTGCTTCCAACTGTGTTGTTCAACTTTGGAACTTCTGACAAATGGCCATTATTCTCGGGGCTAGTAAAAAAAATTCCCAAGCTTCAGGGGAAAACATAGTTGGTCTAAAGCCCAAGGGAACAGGGTCGTTGAATTAAATGATAAATATATGCATTTAAGATCATTAGAGACTTTATCTCCTGTGAAGGCTATATTTGTCAGATTGATATAATTTCTCTCAACTGAGTACTTAACTCCACGGGCCACCGTTATGATTACTCCTTCCCCTTTAAGTGGGAGACTCTGGCTAAGAACATGTGTGTTCACTCTGGTGCAGCTTCTAGAGCGTTCAAGGCGCACCTTTGTTTCATTTAGTATGCAATTTTCACCTCTGACCCAAGAAATGAGGCCTGGGTTTCCTGAGGTTTATTGCCTGTTAATAGACTGCTGGCTGTCTTTTCAGCAGTAATAGAAATGGCGGATAGGCATTCGTTTAAGAGGTTGGCAGGCTGCAGCCTGAAAGACAACGTCAGAATTCAAAGACAGCCTGGCCCAGAAATAATATAAAGATCTCAGTGACAGGAAGGAGGAAGTTTTCCATATTCCCTTGCACATTGGGCACCCTGCTGTGCAGACAACAGCCGCCTGGCCCTAGCTATTTCCCATTGAACAATGACAGACACCCTCGACGGTGCTAAGTGATTGATCCAATAATTCATCTTCAACTTACACCTATCTACATATTTGGTTTCTCCTCATTAAGCTGGAAACATCAGTGGCAAACTTATGAAGTGCAGTCCATGGCTCGCCATAAAATACACACAGATGCTCATAAGGGGCTCCTGCCTGCCCACTGCTTGCTGACACATGTTTATAATTTTGTCTTTATTTTGTTTGCTGTGGTAGGCTCTTAAGTACATCTGTTCAATTAAAATAGAAACGTGTGACATGGTCTGTACTCAGCAACTTTGGAGCGTGTTAATGAAATGTTCTAAGGCTCCTGTCTCCGCTCCTTTAATGCAGAAGGATTTCGTGCCTCGGAGCTCTTGCGACTGAAAGGTACATTCAAAAATATCCTTGAAATCATACAAAGAAGTTGACTGTTTTGTTAATAGTTAAGCAAGGATGTTATTACAGCATATGGACATTATTTTACATGAAAAGACATTATTAAAAATTATTTACTGCCTCATGTTTGGAAACTTACAGGAGAAGTCTGATAATATATTCAACTTGTTTATTACGACTTCATATAATTTTGAATAATACTACTTTTTCATTTGACAAGTGCAATAAACTGTACCGGTATAG
The DNA here is from genome assembly GCA_019843965.1 of Rhynchomys soricoides. Taxonomy (NCBI): domain Eukaryota; kingdom Metazoa; phylum Chordata; class Mammalia; order Rodentia; family Muridae; genus Rhynchomys; species Rhynchomys soricoides. Next base: position 5,806,315 of record JADRCH010000012.1, read on the forward strand.
ACATGGGTTGATTATCACAAGTGAACTGTGTTGCTTAAAGATACATGCTAGAACAATCAGCTTTTGACGGCTGCATCTCCAGTTATTTACACTCACCGTTGAGGTCATAACTCACCATTTCTATATTAATAAGGCAGCGAAATTTATTATGATGGTATTGAAAAGTTATTAAGTACTGCATCCCAAGTGACAAAGTACCCCAGCACTGTCACTACCCGAAAGCAGTTGCCCATCCATCACCTGCCTTTCCAGATGGTCCTGCATCTTTATCGTTCCCAGGTTGGTGACATCACCTGTTCACCCACTCAGAATTGATGATGAAAGCAAACAGATCTCTCTTACTTACATTTACCAAATCAATTTAATTTTTACAGGCCGTGGCTTAGTGACATATTGACTGTTTTCCTTAATGGCATCTACCGTATTTAATGCAAGGATGTCATCTTTGATTCCTGGCTCGCATAATGCGTCATTTCATAATAAATTTTTCTAACATATTTACTTAATGGAAAGAATTATGATTGCTTGGCATTTCTCTTATTAAACACAATGATAATTCTTTTTCCTTTTGAGTATCTCTTTGGAGTTATTTTTATCCCTCTCTGACACTTGATGAACCACAAATGCTAAGCAAATGCTGAATGTAGGTGCAGCTGCTGGAACTCAGGAAAACTTTGCTTCATGTATTTGTAACAACCACGAAAGAACCAGGTCTTCAAGAGCTAGTAATTCTAAGGATGTTATAGGTGGCAGCTAAAACTGGAGGTGTGACGAGACACTGTGAACGGCAATAAGCTATAAAACTGATTTTAATTGTCAATATATTTGCCCTTTATGTTTGTGCACTATGATGATCATATCTCTGAGGGTAAGAGCTCTAGGTCAAATACAATTAAAAATAAACGTGAGCCCATCAAGGTCAAGATGCAGATAGAAAGGCAGTCGGCTGATTATCTGACTCATACACATGATACCCTTTCGTTTGCCACAACCAAAAGCCTCCTTCAAGACAAGGACTTCTTTAACCCACGTCATCGTGGCATTGTGTAACATCTACACCACCTAAGACTAGTAACTAGATGTACTTTAGGCTGGGGATGCATAATGGTCTCAACTTTTGGTTTTGCTATTTGGCATCCACCTATGGTGGTGTGTTCTGAGGTAAAATCCTTATCATGCCATTTGTCAGAGCCTGCCCCATATTAAGAGAGGGTCAGCGTTTGGCAGGAAAATCACCTGTGGTCTCCCTGGCCTCCAAACCCTGAGCAAGGAAATGGGCACTTGGATGGAAAACCAACATAAAACAAAACAAAAGTATAAAAAAAAAAAGTGTAAGAAATCTCTAAATGAAAAAGTTGGGGAAGAGTCTACAAGAAAGACAAACTGAGAACTATAAGATGCTTCATGAGCTCTTGAAAGTGGAGGACAGCAAAAGGTTCATTGGCTTCATTCAACTGGACAGTGTGTTCTCTCCTGCTCGCTCGCCAGCTATCTTGTCTGTCAAGCAGCTTCCACTGCTTTAACCCTTCTCTACCCTGGCATGAAAGATAGAGAGACCTAGAATGAAGTCTAGCTTTATCTCATCCTCTATCAAATATGAGGGTAGGAGGATCAACACCTTCCTGAGGAAACCCCAGAAAGATGGAAAGTACCACCTAGGACTAACCTCCCATCTATGATCCCACTGTTTAGTTTCCATCAAGAGGGTAAAAATGTATTGCCAAAGACTCTAAGATGAGACAGAACCTTTCAGAAGTCAATAGAGAGATTTCTGGTTTTCTTTAAGTGGAAAGTTAAACCATTCTAGTGAAGGGAAAACAATCCCGTAGATGGCAGAGGCAGGTAATCTCCTCTACCTATAGACTAGATTTCTCCAGATGCTCCTCCTTCTCTACAAAGATGCCTCATGCTCACATGAGATGGATTTCCTAATTCTGTGAGTAGACAATCTTAGGTGAGGTTGTCAGGAAAATAGGATTCAGGCTATCAACGTGAGAGCATCAGGAATTGCTCATTCCTCAGGGTAGACAGCATCTACCAGAGTGGACTTTCTACACTGATGATTTAGCACCACAACAATTTAAACAACAACAAAAAGGCAAAAGCAAACCATGTGGCTGCTGACCATTTGAGGTTTCCCTATCATGCCATGCAACCTGAGAAGCCTCGAGGGACAGTGTCATCAACAGTCAAAAGAGCACTGTTCTCCCAGTGGTGCCTACCACCCATGGGTGAGAGACGTGAACTACTAGCTACTATAAACGGTAATATATATGCCTACAGCTCATGTTGATACAAGCAAGACTGTCAGCATCAGTGTGACAAAAAACAGAGGTATACACCCAAGACATATAATCTAGCCATCTCACTGGAATCTCTTGTATGTAAGCCTGGCTTCTAGGTGGTCAGCCAGTTCCAGACACTGCAAAATCAGAGGCTGGGGGGAGGCCATACTGAGCCAATTCATCTACATGGTTTTTAAGAGTTATTCTACTTATTACTCTCTGTGTGTCTCTGTGTGAGTATGGTAGGTTTCCCCAGAGGTCAGAGATGTTTGATCCCCTGATGCTAGTCTTAAAGGCAGCTGTGAGCTGCCAACAGTGGGTGCTAGGTACTAAACTTAGGTTTTCTGTAAGATCAACAAGTACTTGTAACTGCTGAGTCTTTCTCCATCCCCTGTGGACATCATTTCAAAAGGCCACAGGAACAAGGTGGATTCCTGGATCGTAAAGAAAGAGACTGAGAGAAGTCTGTGAGGAGAGACTGTTCGAAAGCCTCACCCACTGGTCTTAGGTATTGAGAGAATAGAAAAATGGATGAAAGAAACATGTGAGCAGAATATTTCAATTCTGGATATTTTTGATGTTTTTGAAAAGTATTGGGAACTAGAGGGACATCTAGTGAAGAGCAATGAAGACCACTTGTTCCTGCAATGGACTTCAAGTTTGGTTCCCAGCACCTTCATAGTGGTTCACAACCATCCTGAGCTCTAGTTCAAGGGGATCTGATGACCTCTTCCAACCTCCTTCGGTACTAGGCATATGCATGGCCCTCAGGTATCCATGCAGGCAGCACACACACAAAGATTAAAATAAAGTAAATCTAAAAGGAAAACTTTTAATGAAAAATATTAATTTTGGAAGAATGTAAGAGTTACTGGGACCATGAATTTTGTAGTTCTTATCAAGCCAATAGATATATGTAGACTACACAGAGACAGTTGTTGTTGCTGTTTTGTCCGTGTGTTGAGATAAGGCTTTACTATGTCACCCTGGCTGTATACCAGGCTGAGCTCAAACACACAGAGATCACACTTGCCCCTACATCCTGAATGCATGGCTGGCCCCTGATTAACTCTTAAGAGAAACAAAGTATGGACTTTAGCCTGTGGGTGATCATACCTGTATAAATAGAGATGACTTCCTGCAGCTGACCTCCCACAATTCAATTAAGAGGCTCAGCCAAATTACTATCTATGTCTTCAGTAGCATTTGGCCGATTGAACAGGCCTGATCAGAAATCTGTTAGGATGCATGCTGAGCAACATCATAACATCTCTGAGTGAGGAAAGATGTAGGAATATGTGTTCTAACCTACAATAGTAGGAGATGCATCCAATTGTGTATGGACCAGTTTGTATTATTCGTAGGAAAAAATGAAAACATTTCTGAGAGACATTAATTCCCTATGAAATAGAAAGCCACAATAATGATCATCTTTAAATAGGTACTTTGTGGTGTATGCTATTATTGTGGTCAGATTGCATTCATTTTTTCCTTAGTATAGTTACTACTGTGACATCCATTAAAGATGTTTATATATATGGAGCATAGATAGATAGATAGATAGATAGATAGATAGAGTTGTCCACCACATTTCAAGCTCCTCAGTAAATGGTTTCACTGCTGCCAGTGGAACAGAATTTAAACAACACTAAGTTGCAATTAGGATGCTTGTAGACAATACCATGCAAGGAGGACACTCAATGAATAAGTGTAAAAAATCTCTAAGGATGAGAAAGGAGACACCCAACAGTGTGTATGACGAGCAGAGTGTAGAAGGGATGGAAACCACAGAAGGGTTGTGGCTGGTGTGGAAGTAAGTACAGGCAAGCAACATTCTGTTCAACCACTGGGTAGATGGAGACGCAACTTATTGAAAGAAGTATACAAGGAGAGCAGCCAGGAGGAGAGTAAAGAGTAGTCAAGACAGCACTGAGTTGCTCCATTAGAACAAGGAACCCAGCAATGTAGGATCAGACACATAGTAGGCACTCAATGATCATTTGCCAGGTCTGAACTTCCTCATTCGTATTTCCGTTAAGGATACCTAAGAGATTCGCATTCTTTTTAAACTGTTTCTTTCTATGCATCATTGAAAAAAAAAAGTGCAGCAGCCTCAGAGAGGTCATGGTAGTTAGAACACAATTATCAGTCTAATCAGATAAGAGGCGAATGAGGGACAATTAAAAACATATATGACATCAAGACAATTCAAAGTGAGCATACAGGAGTGGACAGAGAGCCATGTGAAGGTGCCTTTGTTGGCAGCAAATGGATTTTGTATTAACTAGATAGAGTCAAGAACTCAGACTACCGAGAGTAAAGTTTGCCAAAGCCATGAAGTGCCTTCTCGCTAGCTGTGTTCATTGTATCTACAGAGTACACTATTTACACTTTTAATATTGTGAGAAGGACCAGCAAGATGGCTTAACAGGTAAAGGAGCTTGCTTCCAAGCTTGCCAACCTGAATTTGATCACCAGAAACCACATGGGTCGAAGGAGAGGACTAATCCCCACAAGTTGTCTGTCCTCTGACTTACATATGTGTATGGTGGCACTCAGGGGTGCACACATGTGTGCATGTACAGAGAGGGGGCAAAAAAATTAAGCAGGTAAACATTAAAATGATAAAGAACACTACATCAGCTGGATTCTTAAAGGACAGAGATGGGGTGCCTGATCTTCAGACAGAAAGCCATGAGCTATTTTGAAAAAGCGTCTTGATTTCTTGGCAATCAAAACAGCTTGGTTTTAACATTATGAAGGAAATAACGTTATATTGCTCAAGGTAAAAATCTGCTCGTGTGTATGCTGAAGACGTTTTCTTTTCCTCCACAGAGAAAAACAAATCCGATCATTTTTAAATTTCTTTAAATGCAGAAATTTCCCCAGATCCATGCCCAATCCAGAGGCATTGTGTCTATAAAGATCCCATCGTGTACTTTCCAATCCTGTAGTTGCAAGCTGATTTCACAGTTAAGCTCTGTCTATTCCTAGACTTCTAGAGAATCCTAATCAGAGTTACATTTCTTTAACTCCGGAGATTTTGTAATGAAGGGCTAATGAGTTACTTATTACTAGACTGTTTATCGCCATTATTTTAAGGCAAACAATCATGACGTGAAACTCATGCACACTTGCCTTAAAACTTTTTCAAACTCACGTACCCATTAATGCTATGATAATTTTTAAAAACTCTCTCCTTGACACATGCATCTAAAAGTCATTTTACTAAGCCACAGCCTTCCCAAGGATGTGTCTGGGCACAAAAGTACAGAAGGCATGCTCATTTGCAATCATGTCCAGTCAAGAACTTAACCTTTGGCCTTTCAATAAGGCTGTTTTCATTATAGAATGTTGAATACATTTTACAAGGAGACACATTTAAGACAAGGGGACAAAAAGATGAAGTTATATCCTGCAGGTACTGCATATTCATTTCTACTTAAAGCGAGGTAGATATTCTATTAATGATCATAAATATTAAGAGAACATAGCAAAATGAATCCTGTTTATCTGATTTCCATCCAATTGAAATATTGTAAAGGGAAAGCTCTTTCTTATCTCCCCAACCGCTCTTGACCTATGCAGAGGTTGCCCATAAGCTTTTTTGCTGTTGACCAGATTTTCCAGGAATTATGATGTTATGATTTAGTCACAACATTCTTTAAACTATAGAAATAAGCCAGACTTGATAGCATATGCCTGTAATCTCAGCATGCACTGGGAGGTTGAGTCAGGAGTCAGAGTTCCAGGCTTCTGTGGTCAATCAAATAAAACTCTGTTTCAAGCAATGAAGATAAAAACAAAATGTAGAAATGAAAATAAAACCAAAATGTAGAAATGAAAATAAAAACAAAATCAATGTAGAGTGTATATGCACACACTGCATTGATACAAAAGGGTGAAGAAAGTGATAAACTTAGAACTTCATATTACCTGTCCTTATAGAAATGAAATGAAATTAGATATTATTAAATGCCGCCGATTGTTGGATACTGCCTGACAGGTTCTACGCGATGCATTCCTGAATTAGTTCCTAAATTTTAGTTCCTAAAATTAGTGACTAATTTTATAATCACTTTGTGCTCTTATTTCAATATATTATTTATAATTATAATCTTTAATATATTCTTCATTAAATCAATTTAAATATAAAGACTCATCACAGATTTCTGTGATGACTACTTGCATACTTGCAAATAGCGTGTAGAATAAATGGTCTTCTCTTGGTAAGAAGAGATAAAATATATAAGAGGAAGGTAGAGGTAATATCAAATTGATCTATAGCTATAAATGCCACGACAGAACATATGCTTTCCTTCAATCCCTCCAGATTTCTCTGCCTCATAAGAGATAATGTACAGCATACATATCATGTGAGTAAGATTATCTGCTAACTCTGCATGCTACGTAAGATGGGCACATCCAATGTTCTGAATGATAACTTAGAAACCACAGCTTCTTCCTTTCATATTTCTAAACTGATATGCTTTTTTGATCATTCTTCAGCTGGAATCCCTTTTATAATGCTAGTCCTTCAAGTAACACATTGCTTTACCAAACAGTGAGATTGTAAGGGAGTTGGTTCTTAAACATCAACTTGAAGACATGCTCACAAATGGAATATCCTTGTGGCCACCTATGTCATTAATCTCTTCTTTATAGACCTGAACGCATGTGTGTGCTAACTCAAATGATATTCTTACCTCCCATCCATAGTTGGAATCTTTCAGGTCTGATCTCTGTTCTCCCATGTATGGCCCAAACTTTTCTCCTATTTCAATCTTCCTTTTGGTCCATATTCCAAGTCCTGCTCCAGGCATAGTTGACTCTCGAAGCTCAAATTCATCAGGAATAGAGATGTCATCAGGAATGTAGATGGGGGCTTTGTATGGTGAGCCCTCCTTAGGAGTAAATGACTCACTGGATGTCGCGGGAGAGCATGGCTCTTGAATGTGGAGGGAGGGAGCATTGGCTATCCCATCTGCATCAGCATCTGGCATTTCTTCCAAAGGTATTTCAGGGTAGTTGCCATAAGTACACTCATTGCCTGCAAATAAATAAGAACTTCATGGATTTCTACTAATAAACCAAGACAAAATTCCACAGGGGTAGTAACCGTAGTAAGTTGTTCATTGCAAGCTAAACAGAGAAGACCATTGTTAAAATGTGTCCCATAAAAATCTCTATTATTCACGGGGGGTGTAGGTTATGGCTTCCAGTTTATCTGGAATAAAGTAATAAATCCAGTATGTTTATCCTAACTGTTTATACCTGCACAGAGCAGCCTCACCCATCACCCACATGCAAAGTACCCAGAAGCTTATTGATCAGTCTGAATTAAATAGAGATAAATAGTAGGCAACTACCACCCCAAAACATCCCAAATTGAGAGCTGACAGAACTATATAGACTGTATCAGAAAGGTGGATCAACCAACTTGTGGAACCTTAAAATAAATGGGACAGGCCATCAAGGACTCCGAAGGCTGCCATATACAAGGCTTAAATTTGTGCAGTCAGATGTTGATAGAAATATTATTTGTATTTGTTCTTCCTTTGTTAGTGGTTTGTTTTATTTTCTCCTTCCTATCTCAAACAAATCATGAAACCCTTGGTATTTCCTTGCTTCAGTAGCTCATTCTGCAGAAACTCAAAAGTACTATGAGCTAAGATCATTTTTTAATTATGTAGATTTGGGGACTGGACAGCTTGGTCAATGGGCTACGAGTACTTACTGCTCTTGGAGAAGATCTTCTTCCCAGAACCTATACAATAATCTTTTGGAACCACTTACAACCTCAGTTCCAGGAAATCTGACGCCCTCTTCTGGACTGCATAGGTATCAGGCAAGCACATGGTGCACATACATGTGTGCAGGCAAACATTCACACACGTAAAACAAAAATTAACAAATGTCCAGAGGGGAAGAGATAACAGGGTACCCCGAGTGTACCAAAAAGAGAAAAAAAATTCCCCGGGCTAGAAAGTGGAAAAGTTGACTGCCTTTCCAAATCTACCCCCAATTTCTTCCCTTACTCATTGTAGAAATTCACACCACCACTCACGAGCAACTGTCCAGTGAGTACTGGATCCTGCTTCTTATGGTTACGTAAAATAACATACAATAAAAAAGTGATAATCCATGCAAAACTGTAGTTAATGAAGGGATAGATTGTGATTCAAACATTGGAAGTGGGTCATTTAAACTAAGCATGTGACAGAACTGCAGGCTGCGTGCTTGCATTGGGATCTAGTTCTCAGCATGCAGGTTCATTACCATGCAAGTTCAGCATGTCCAAAATTGTGACCATTGTCACCAGCCCTCCAAATCAGGCACCTTGACCATTTCCTTAGTTCTACTAAGAATGTTATCTTTCCCCTGACTATCCATATTAGATGCTGCAAAGTAACACATAGATTTGCTCTCTCTTCTTAAATCTATTCTTCCACAAAATTCATTACTTCCATCTGATTCTTTCAATTCATATTTAGCATCTAAAATTTCTAGCAGCGCTTGCTCTTCCCTAGTCTCCAGACCACCAGTCTCTTGACTTGAGACCTAAATACTGAATTCATCTTCCCAGCACATCCTCCTTCCTGATCAACAGACTCCAATGGCTCCCAGTCTCTAAAGCTAAAGTAGAAATGTTTTGGCTTAGAAAAAATATCTCTCCTTTTGAAGTCGTTCCTTCTGATTTTCAATACTCCTCAACAGGAATGCTTGATCTGAACACTGATCTTTGCCTCCTAATCTTGGCAAGCAGTTCTTCTATCCTGGCTCTCCACCTCTACCCTCTAGTCTAACCAATTCCTAATCTTCCTTCCAGGTCAAGTTCCAAGTCGGGTTCCAACATGTCCCATTCTCATCCCAGCCCACAGAAGCATCTCCTTCCTCTTTGAGCTTACAGAATTTGACCGCTCTAGTCTGTGCCCAAACTCATGCATTGCCACTTATGATGTAATGTTTTATCTCCAACAAAGAACTAGACCCTTGACCCTTGAATTCCCATGAATTCCCACTTCATGGGAATTCTCCAAGTGATGTGCACACAGTGAGTATTAATGAGTACTTGTCAAGGAGATAATTAACCAAACACGTAATTTTATTGAATCATTATATCAAGCCAACATTATCCCACTGAAAATTATAAATTATTTTGATCCTGACAACCACCTTTAAGAAACAAAGTGGTGGAACACAGTAGATTATCAAAATTTTCATTCATATCTAGTACCAAAATAACTATTTCAATAACACCCTAAATGCACATGAAAAGTCCAACAGACTTTAAAATTCATCAAAATATTCATGAACAGCTTGGATGCAGGATAATTATACAGAAACCATTTTCAAGGCAGACATGGTAACACTCCTTCGGTGTCACCTCTTTGGAGGACTAGAGGGAGGAGGACTTTGTAAGCTCAGTAGTTTGAGACAGACTTAGGCTATAGAGTGTCACCATGTCTCCAAAAACAAACAAGCAAACAAACAAATTAACTTAAAATCAATGACATCTCTCTAGAATTGTAGCATTCACCAGCCTAAACGGAACAACACAACATACATCCTCAAAGGGAGTCGTTGCTCATTGTCAGGATTTTATTTTCTTTGAGGAATGCTACAAATTGAATGACATCATGGAATTTATAAACTTCCCCACCTAAGAAATAGAAAATAAAATGGCACCTAGATAAATAGAACAATAATGTTCCAGTAATTCTTTCTGAAAGGCTAGTAAAATTTTCTCTATTTCTCCCATGAGTTAAACCAGTCACAGTGTCAGGTCCAACAAAGGGATCTCAAATCCTTGAAAAAGATTGAGACAATTAACAATTGAGGCCTCCCACTGTCACAATGAATCCTACAGACTCTGTCACCATGAACTCTCCCAGTTCAGAGTCTAAATAAGTATGCCAAAAATCCAGCTCTAGCAAGATATATATGCCCTACCTGCTGCTCGGAAGAATTTGAATTTAAAGCCAAGATATAATCTTGCTAAAAATAAAAAAATAATATTCTAATTTAGCCTGAAGAACAACTTAAGCAATCAGGAAACTACAGGTAGAAGATTCAGTTCTAGTCTTCCACATATGAAAGCCCAAGCAATTTGTCTTTGAGTCACCATCCAGCTAGTATCATCTGAATTAAATATAAAAAGAACTGGGATGACAAATATGGAAATAGAAACCTGCTGGCTTTTACCTATTAAACCATAAAATCATATTTCAAGACAATCTAGCATTCATAAACTCTTCAGCATGGATGCGGTTTATCACACCATATTGAATATTTGCATAAGCAAGACTAAACTGACACCCCTGTGGTCATTACTCAATAACTCTCCAAAAAGCTGCTAAGACATTCCATCTAAATGGAAAACATCCTCCATTATTCTATCTCCATTAAATCTCTGTTATTGGGGGAAAATTGGTACATCTATTCCCTGAGCTATAGCTATAGTCAATTAAAGTTTTTCTGGATATTGCTCTGACAGATTGGGCACATTTACAATAGGAAAGTATCAGGTAAGGCGTGTGGCATACATCAGTGGGCCCATAAAGATAAATAACCCTTGTAACTTCTTGGAGCTGAGCTGCCTCCAACTGTAATTTGCTTCATGTATTCTTTGGTTGTGTCATTAACTCGGAGAGGACAGGGAGAAGAGGCAAATGGCTTGGGAAATCCTACTGGAAATCAACCTCTACAATTCAAATCTTACGTATTCTAATGTCCCTAGAGACCAAGCAACAGCTCATGCTTCAATTAGATTCTACTTATTTCTGTGGCTGTCTGACTAACTATCCGGGTTTGCAGTTTGGAAGAGTTTCATTTAGAAGATTCTAAATGAAAGAATCTAAGGGGGGGAATTGAAAACTTAATACCAATAATAGCAATATTCATTGCTGTATCTGTACACTCACTGCAACCCGGTGGGAAAAAAAGTAATGTGAAAAATATTTTTTCATTCTTGAAATGTAGAATCCGATAGAAAAAGATACTAAACGGAATATCTACAGTTAGCAACTGTTCAAGCCCAATCTTCGCTTTCTCACATAGGCTATTTGCCTTTTAGTTTCTTTAAAGATACGTCTAGAAGTTTGGGTCATCAAAAGTATGTCTACTGTGTAAACAGTCTATTGATCAGCCTTCTCACTTGATAGTATATTGTAAATACTTTTCTCTTTTTTCTCTACATGTTCTACCATTATAGGGATCCATAGGAAATGAAGCATGTCTATAGCACTCATGTTGCTTTCAGGGTTTTCTGATCCCAAAATGCCAGTAAAATAAATACCCACTAATATAAATATTTGCATCTTATGCATTTCAGTTTTCTTAGATGGGATCCCTATTAAAAGCTACATAAAATCTAGTGAGTATTGGCAGTTTCTTTTCCAAATACATTTTTCAATTTGTGTTCCTTCTAATCAAACTCACCAATGTGTGTTGTTTTTCATTTTTATCAGTAGGAAAACTATTTATCAGTTGTTTCCTTAATTGGTGCCTTCTTTACTGAGACTATTTTATCAGTGACTCATATTTCTTCCATTTAAAATTATGCATAGCTTTCCCTCATCTTTCTAAATGGGCTTCAAATCTGTCTGATTAATGACAAATTAGCCCTCAGATAAACCTTTACACACGTTCTCTATAGTTTTCGATTTGATACAGTCATTTAATCACTAGTAGAACTAAGTTCACAGTGTCTTTGTGTTTTTTACATTTTCTTAGAAAGTCCTCGCCTACTCTGATGGAGTGAGGTACTATCCCTTATTTTCTTTGAGTTTCATAGTTGCTTTTCTTCCAGCCTTGGATTACCAGTGATTTACTACTCAGTGAAAAGCAGAGGAAAAATGATTTCATTTATTTGAGCTCCTGTGAACGGCAGGCTAGGAAAAAAAAAAATGCCATTTCACTCATAATTCTTTGGCCCTTATTTGCAAGGCTGGCCTGAGATGCTTTCTCTTTTTGTGGGATTTATATAACTCACCAGTTGTTTCTTTTGGCTTCTCTGCTTAGTTTAACTGAAAATCTTCTGGGCAGATGCCATTCAAGCTCCTGAACTTCGCCCATTAATAGCGTTCAATGGCCATCAAAATGCTTATCACTCCATGTTGTCCTTCCTGACAATAGCGGAAATGTCTCCCTCTCTGCTCCCTGAGTCAGTTCATTGATAGAAAGTGTTCAGCGACTAATGCAATATTAACACTAATGTTTAAAGTGCAGAGCTCGACTTTAGCTATAACCATGAAACCATGTTGACTTGGCTGTACAAACTTGCCCATAATATGCACATCCATGTGCATTTGCCAGCAATGAGCGGCCGTGTGTGTGTGTGTGTGTGTGTGTGTGTGTGTTGCTTAGCAGCTCCCTAATCTTAAAAATAGGCCGAGACAGAAACATGATTTGAGATCTCAGGCAGACTGGTTGAGATCATAGCTGTGTAAAACAGCTGCCAAGAGGAGCCCAACTAGGGAATTGAACAGATTAGGTAACGCAGAAATTTAGACATTTCCCCCCATTATGTTTCTCCTTGCAGTTTTGTAATAAAAACATGAGCAAACTTCAAAGGAAGCTCTGTAGTAAAGGTTAATTGCTACTAAAGAAGAGGGTGTGCCCAACTCACAGGCAGACAGGAAGGATTACACGTGGCTGAATGCAGACGATGTGTGCCCAGCATCAGGAGAGGAGGCTCGGCCAAACCTCAGGCCCCACCAGGGACCTCCAGGGAGGACGTGAGCACATAGCCATGAGTCTATGAGTCCCTGCATGCTTACCAGTGGCTGGGGAAGGGAGGGAGAAGACTTCAGTTTCTTTTCCAAATTAAAACAGGGCATGCTCTTCTTCCCTCCTCAGGACAATTCCTGAGTGGTGACAGAGGTGTGTTTATGAGAAAGCAAAGGACCTCAGGGGCCAGCTCTTCTCAACCACCAACAGAGCCCCTGAACATGTGGGAAAAGGGAGGAGCCTAAGGGACATCAGATGCACACACCGAGCAACGGACTGGTCATTGAAATACTTTGTGAAAATGTCCCCAAGAAAATGATGAAAGGAAACCATTACAAAGAAGAAAATAGATGTCCATGGAGCTGGCAAGGATGCTGCAAAGGATTCTACAGCCATCTAGCAGCACAGATTCAGAAACAGAGGTCTCTCCTTGACAGGTCATTATCCTAGAAGTCACTGCCGGAGAAGTAACTTGCCAGTAAGCTGTGATGTAAATATGGGGCATTTCTATTTTACTTTAAATGGATCTGAAACAAAGTCACTTTGGACAGTCTTCAAACACCATGATCCCAGAAAAGGATGAAAGGGAAATACTCTTCATGTTTCAAATGTGGTCCTTGTTTGTGCCATCTGAGTATCTACGGCATATTTGTGACACAGCCCATCAACATGGCTTGGCATGTGGAATTTTCTTAATGGTCTTTCAGTTTCCTTTTCACTCTCGGTGTTCCAGTTAGCTTCCTTGTCCTGACCTATTCTATTTCTTCCCTCTGGGTCTTGCCACCCCACAGTATTCACTAAAAGTACTTCATTAGTCTGCTGTCAGAAAGATCCAGAAGGAGAGAGGGTTGGGAGAGGTAGCAACAAAAAATATCAATCATATTATGTATAGGCCTTATCTTTCTAGTTACTTGTAAATCTGGAGTTTTCCAGCATCCTAGGAATTTCATAGTCATTTCCCTGAACAGTATGGTTTGAGAATTAAATAGGTAGCTCCTAAGCTATTATGGGATGAGCTTAGCTGCTTCTAGAAGTTTCTCTTCAGAAATGGTGTTACGCTTTTTTTCAAATGTGATGGAAAGAAATTGCTAGAAAATTCATAGTTGAGGTACACGTAGTAAAGCCTTTGGTCATCTATTTACAAAATCCAAGAGAACACAACAGAGACACTACCGTTCTGTGTTTAAGACCTGGAGGGGAAGCATGACCTGGTTAATGTTTGGTGTATTCTGTTGTTGGGGAGCCGAGTCACCAATTCTTACTGGAAGACGGGTAGGGCCAGACTCCTCACCTGCCAGTCAGTGTTCCTTTCGCAATACAGCATTTGCCTGAACTCTCTTTTAATAAGACAAATTTTTAAGAGATTTTTGGCAACCTCTGACCTACTGGCTTTTTTCATAAGCCTTTTATATCCCCAAAGTGACTTTGCTTCAGATCCATTTAAAGTAAAATAGAAATGCCCCATATTTACATCACAGCTTACTGGCAAGTTACTTCTCCGGCATCTGCCATGAGCAGAGTGCAGCCTTTCAGCATTCAAGCCCTATCTACAGCAATTATTTGCCAGCATATCTAAAAGAAGGCAGGCATTTCCTGCTGCACACAAATGGGACACTCTTATCTAAATCACTGTTTAAACAGGTATTTAAGAAAACACTATCACAGGCAGGAATTTACTGATGACGGAACACATTGGTTTAGGGCTGGACTCGATGGTTAAGGACTAGCCATTGTCAAGAAAGGAAGTAGATCAGCATGAGGAAGGTATAGAGAATATTTCACAACTCCCCAGGGGTCAAGATGGAGGATTATATAGCTTGAGAAAGCAGCCGTGGAAAAGGCAGTTGTATAGAGGTTTCCACCTGGTAATCCCTGAACTCTGGAGCCACCTGAGAGGAAGAGCCAGAGAGTTGGGACAGTTTATATCCAGGTCCGTTCCACTGAAGCCATAGCAGATCTGTATAATGAAAACCCGAGAATGGCCAAACTGGGCATGCCAAAAGCTTAGAAAACATATTTCCTGAAAAGACACTTTGAGAATCGATTGGATCTCCCATGACCTGTAACCTAGGTGAGAGTATGATCTGGCTCCCCAACCCTGCTCTAACCAGTGAAACTGGAATTTATTCCCAGTGGAGGCTTATAAATCCGGGCTGTTATTCTCACATTAAGTACACTGCCCTCTGGTGAGGGCTGTGGTTTCTGTGTGGGCAGAATGTGTGGTTTACTATGGCTAATTTGTTTATGTTGTTGATGGTGGTTTCAGAGGAAAGCATGCTAAGAAGCGATCTGATTTGCTTCCTTACAAAGAGTGTTTAAAGGTGTCTGAGACATGCTGGAGCATTAATGTACCTTCATTGATGGGGGAGCTACGGCTCTCTTTGACAATGGATGTGCTTCACTGGGTTCTGCTTGGGACCTGAGAGCAGCAGTCTCTTTATGAGGGTTATCTAAGCGTGGCTTGGTGGCTCTTGCCTCCCTGTCTCAGAAAGGGGAACTAAAAAGTGAAAGGAAAAAGTCCAGCCATATCTTCCCTAGCAAGGACATTGAGGAAAAGTATATACTGGGAGAAGAGAGTCAATGTGTTCCCGGAAGAGGAGAGGCAAAACCTCCCTGAAAGATGGAGATCAGGAAGTAAAGGAATTTGAGAGCCCTCACTTCAGGCATAAGCCACGCAGCGGCTGCAATGCCTAAGATAGGAGAAAGGAGCTTGTGTGAGCTCAGGTCCATTCCACAGTAGAGCTCATGGAGACCTTCCTACTGCTACGAAACAGGAGAACTTTCTTCCAGCCAGGAGTCCTGCATAAAGAAAGGAAAAGAATTATGCATGTCTGGCAGAAGAGGGAGTTGTGGCTTGCTGAGAAAGAGGAATGCTAGCGGGCAATTAAACATCCACAGAGCCACACTGGGCTAGAAAGGAAGCAGAGAGTACCCCAAAGAATGAAATTTCCTTACACTCTCAAAGTTACGGTAGTTGTTTGTTTGTTTGTTTTAATGAGACGTGATCCTTGTTATCACAGGTTTGTTAATAGAAGTACAACGGTGATTTATGTCCTGAGGTAACAGAATGAGGAAGTTCCCTCCAGTCGGCTTCTTTCAGCAATCTGCCTGCCCATTCTACCCTCTAAAGGGCTCCAGACTGAGTTTCCCAACACCACGTCCCATGAAATGTGGAATCATTCAAAATCGTGGGGAGGGAACGTGACTGAAAACATAAAGGCAGACGTGCTTTTGTTTGATTTCAGAAAACATTATACACTTTGAAAAAAATTGTTTTCAGAAAAATGTGAACAGATGTGTTTGTGTATATGTATATGCATTTATGTCTATCTATACCAGCCACACTTATGATTGGAGCAGGGGTAATTTCAACATTGTTAAGTGGTAACACAAGCTAGGTTTTTAAAGCAATGATATAATATGACAACCTCACAGACTACCAAACTGTGCCTGGGAACTGTCATTATCAACATGCGTAATAACTAGTAGCATTAGGTGCTCTGTACAGTATCCTTCCTGCCTTGTTGACTCACACAGTCTAAGACAGTTGACGGGCACCAGGCAGTACCTCCTAAAGACAACTGACTTCTTAGGAAAGGCATCCAGGGCCTCTTCTGCATAAATTACTATAGTTTATAGCAAGAGAAGATTATGAAGGTTTGCAAGGCTAAATTTATTTACAAACTGGGTCTGATTTATTTATATGGCTGGCACAATAGGCTTTTGTTGAAATATTTATGTTATCTGTTCTTCTGCCCCACTAAAATCTATCATAATCATAAACACTGTTGAAAAATTATTTGCAGTTAGCAGGATTTAAACTGCCCATTATATCACAAGCTAGTGCCAATAAACTTTTGCACTGGTTGATAAAGTTTCCTCCATGGACTAAATATACATTTGACTTTCAAAATCTTTGGTGGGCTCCATACTATGAAAAGCAAAGGTTTAAACAGATGTTCTAGGCATTGACTGCATTGTATGAATGCTTACACCGTGCGTTCCCATTGAAACTCTGGGGAAAGACAGCAAAGGTAGCCAGGTTTAAATCCCTTTCTACCATTCAAAGGGGGATCAGATGAACAACTGTCAAGACTGTAGCCCTCTCCAACGATGGCACCGCTAGGGCTTATTTGTGTACCCATTTGAAGATACTTTTCCAGTAACGTGTTGTGACAAGAATGCCATAGAGCTGACAGGGATAAATCTAAAACCAAAGACAATAAGGTTTCCACCATCTGCTAGCTTAGCATTGAATAGCAAAGAAAAGGTGATAGGGGGTATCCGGCAGTGCAGCAGAAGAGGACTAAGTTGAGGTTCAGAATCGTGAAAAATGTAACAAGAACTGCATTTGAGTTCCTGTGCAGTTAGGCATCTGCAGCCTTAGACTGATGAGAACCATATGCCATTGGCCTTTTTGGATCTACAAACTCTTCACATCCAGAGATCCAACCAACAACAGACGGAAGATATTCACACATACAGCAATGTCTCTACTGAGCTCACACACTTTCTCTTCCTGTCATTGTTCTTAAGCAATCCAGTGTAACAACAAGTATCTAAATGGCTTTGGCATTGCAGTAGTCATTGGAAGTAACCTAGGGATGACTTCTACAGGAGCATTTGTGTAGGTTAGAGATAAGTAATGTTATTTCATTAGAGGGAAGTATCAAAGGACTTTGGCTTCAAGAGTGTTTTCCAATTCTCTCAACAACCTAGATTTCAAGAAACATCAGTATACACCAGTTTATTGCTTTGGATTGTTTAAGAATAGGCCTCTTATTTGTAATTATTGGTAGAAACAATTTTTACATGTGCATCTCAGAATATTACCAAGTTCTTCACGGTAATGTGAAGAGGAACATAGGAATTATTCACTCTTGCTGAGGCTGCAGAAAATGACAGGCTCTCAAGTGGCATGCTCACTTGAGTGCTACAGGATGAGCCAAGAGAAAACTGCTGAGAAGGGGGAGGTCTCTGTTATATACCCGAAGAACATGCATTGTCCCATGATAGACCTAAGTGAGAAGAACTGCTCTATGACAAATGGTGTAGGTCTGCTTGACAACATCAGTGTGCCTCCCAACTGCTGTTTAGGGCCCAAACTATGACTCTCACCTTCCAGTTGCCCTTCCAGATAGACCAGCTTTAGGTTTAATTGGCCTCAGAATAGTTGATGTACTGAGAGAAAAGACTGGCCAGACTGGCCTGGAATCCACATTTATCCAGAACAAAAGTTAGCAGAAACTGCCTACTGATACTCCATATTTCCGTCAGATGATGGTGCCCTGCCCAAGGACTACCAATTTCTGCTCACAATAGTCAAACCGAACCACAGCTAATTAGAAAAACAAGAGTGCTTTTTTTAAAATTTAGTGTGGGATAAAAAGATAATTTTAAAGGACTTAGTCTGATAAATATTCTTTAACAAGTCTTTTATTTCAATGGGTTACAGCTATGACAATTAGCTGAACTAAAAATCTGGTGTCACCCTGCTTAATGAAAATAACAGACGCAATCATCCATTTCTGAGCCAAGCACAGTCATATACACACGTGTTCACAGCATCAGAGAGAAGAAGGCAGGAGGATCCTTGGAAGCCAGCAGTTCAAAGCTGAGGGGTAGCATGAGTGAGAGGAGACACAGAAGAGATGGCTCTTTTTCATAACATTGTAGAATCCAGGTATTAGGAAGACAGGCAAGGTTAAGAGTTCTCATCAAAGCATTTGAGACTCTGCTGACTGAGACCCTATGGATGAGTCCATGTAAATCTGGGTTAATTTATTATTCAAGAGAGAAACTTTGTAATGGATGTCTATGAAGAGAGCAATTCCTGAGTATTCAGAATTACACAGCAATTCTGTTTGCCCCATTTTTACTGCTCTTACATTAGGTGTTCTTCATTTCATTTTCAAAGACTTGACATCACTATTAAATCTTAGCGACTATGATCCAACATAGATCCAACATGCAACAAGATGTCAGTCATTCAGTCAACAAGCCTTGGCCATGAAAAGCCCCATGGGGTAGGGGTAGGGGTCACAAAGAAGAATCAAGTGAAATTTCTGATCAGAAAGGACTTATACTCTTGCCAACGAGAAAAGGCAAATGAATGTCCAGGCAGAATGAGCATCTAGGAACTTCCACTTTAAAAAACCAAAAAACAAAAATGTCCAGGGAGTGTTAGAGAAAACAAGAATTGTACCCATCAACCCATGAGTGATCTTCCTTTTTATTAATAGAAAACTAAAGTCAAAGATGGCTAAATATTCTATTTATGAAGAAGAGAGATAATCAGGAGGACCGTGAGACAAAGGGTTGTAGACTGTGGCAGAGCCTGGGAGAGGTAATGACTTTTAATTGGATTGAGTTTATCATATGTGCAGGGGTACAGCAGACTCAGAAGGAAGGATTAGCGTGATTTCCACTTTCTATTATTTGGCATAATGAGAAAACAGAGGGTGGTCCTCATCCCTGGTGCACATTATGAGCCATAGGAGATGCTTAATATGTCAGGTTTGGGTAGCACTGAACTCTCTTATATAAACACATTTATTTGGACATAGCTAAGTCAAAATAAGTCACCTGGAACAAAGGTCAGAGGTCATTAATTTGCATAGTACAAAGGATTTATGAATTTTTAAATTAATCCTCCCGGATCTCTACACCATTTCAAACGGTAGGGCACATCTGCATTTTTCTTCAAAGTTTAGATAGCTTAAAGGGTCAAATGAAAAGTCTTGGCTGAAGGAAAACCAGCTGAGCAGACTTCTCCTAGGTGGAAAATGAGTATATCATAAATCCTCTTGAGAAATGGCCTTATAGACAGGAAAATACAGAGACGCACAAGACAACCTGGATAATTCACTACACTGACAAAATTATGTACAAATGTTCATGACACACACACACACACACACACACACTTACAAATGCATCAATACATCCCAAATTCAGGAAGCTGAAGGAGGGATGATAGCGTACAATGAACCCCCAAACTCCTAAGGCCCAGAGGACAGATTTGGGGTACCAAACATATTGCAAAGTACCCAGGATCCAGCCAAGCTTTTAGCCAAAGCAAACAGTTCCATGTGATCTTACTGACTTACAAGTATTAGCTAAAACAAGACAGTTCTATCAAATGCACTAAGTGGTACTGTTCTCCTTCTCAGCATTGGGAAGCTTTAACATGAAAGTCCACAGAGCGCCAAGCACATTTGTCAGCAGTGTGTGTAACGGCATGTAAATATGCCCCACTGATGCAAGTGAGTGTTAACTCCATAGCTACATGTACTTGAACTTAAAGATTCCCAGTCCCGCTCACAGTCAAGATACTAAGAGATGGACTTAACCAAGTGCAATCAGTTCAGAATTTGTACGACCTTCTCCTTATCATGCACGATGTTCGACTGTATTGATTACAAAACAAATAAAAATAAGAAAGCCATTGTACGGATGACCCACAGTTCTGTCATTTCTTTCAGCATTTTTATCATTCCACTTCAAAGAGAGAATTGGAAGCCTGTATTAAGTGCAGTCAGTATATTTTACTCAACTAATATTTATCATAGCCTCTACTGTGAGACAACTATGCCCTGTAGGGTGCGAACTGTAACTTTCACAAGGGAAGGGACTTTGCCTTCTTCACTGATGCCTTTGCACTGCCAAGAATGATACCTGAAACAGAATACAGGCTCAATAAATATTTGTTAAATAAAAAGAATAAATTCAGGAAGGGCCCAGAAATGAGCCATAGAAAATATAGAACCTGGATTAGCTATCGTTGAGCCAGGCAGTGCATTCAAAGTTCACAGGGGATGTAGTTTTAAAAACACAAATCTGGGGACTGGAGCTGCAGCTCCATTGGTAGAGTATATCCCTAGCATGCAGAAAGCCTTCAGGTCTATCCCTAGCAGTAGATAAACCCGCCATGTGTAATCCCAGCACTCACAGGAGTACAGGAAGATCAGAAGCCCAAGGTTTTCAGTCAGTCTGGGATGTGTGAGAACCTGTCTCAAAAATGTTCTCATTCTCTCTCTGTGTGTGTGTGTGTGTGTGTGTGTGTGTGTGTGTGTGTGTATCTCTTTCCTCTCCCTCCCCCCTTTCTCTCTCCCCTCTCCCCCCATATGCATTCTATTGCTAGAACTAGCAATAGAGAAATCTTACACAATAGAATCTGTCTTTGGATCCATGGCTCTGAATTTATGATATCATAATAAATTTAAATAGTTCATAAACCTCAGATCTCGTTTAAGCCAAAAGACCCCTGGGATCCTACCCAGTTAGAAAATTCTATGACCTCAGAAAAATCCTATAATCTATCTGATGTTATCTAACACAGTAGCCACGGGCCACATGTGACAAGTGACCTCTTGAAGTATAGCAACTCCAAACTAAGATGTGCTGAAAGTTTAAATTTTTATTATATTCCAGATTAAAAAAAAAAAACAAACAACTTAATCCAAGTAAAATGTAAAATACATAGTTGACAATTTTTATTGTTATAATTTCTTGATACCTACTAAGATATGCAATTTTGGAAATAGTGGGTTTAATAGCACATAATAAGATCTTTTACTTTTTTCATTTATCTTCTTTAGTATGGCTACTAGAATGTTTTAAATTAAGATGCAGTTCATGTGTCCTTTTCTGTAAATCAACACTGGGTTTTAAAAATACTTCTGACACTAAGTTGACATAAGAATCAGAATAATCATACATCTTCCATTCTCATAAGCTCTCAGATAAAATACAAGTGCCACAAGTCATTCTCATTATTATAGTCTTCTCTCTGTCTTTAAGTCTTAAGTGGTAGCTCTCAAAGGTCACCGTCGTTTAGATCTATTTGTGTTCCCATGACAAAAGGTGATGAAATGCTATGTGAACAGTTCATTCTCCACCACTCCCTGTCTCTATGTCTCCACATAGACACGTAGTGAAATGAAATACAAAGAAAGATCAATATCGTTATTGACATGGTGCCGAAAGATGAGGTAATGTGAGAACACTACATAGCAAGAATCTTGGTGATGACGTAAGAAGCAGACTGTGCTGAAACACCTGGACAGATGTACCTATTTGAAAAGGGCACCACTGGCCAAGGAGCAGTGAGGCTTAATGATAAGCAAGACAAATCTACTCCACGAATTCAGTCCGGCATGCAAAGGGAAGATATCAAGGTATGAATTTGTTTCTTTCCCTATCTTTTGGGTAGCACAGTTCAGTTTCTCCAACAAAAATTCCATTCCATCTCTCCATAAACAACATGTGACTCAAAACACCTGGCAGATATAAAAAACAAAAACAGAAAACAAAAAAACAAAAATGGAAGCCCTTTTAAGGTACCATGACAATCGTAGCACAATTGGTAGGGCTGAGTGAGGAAGCAAATCTATTCCCTGGTTGTGTGTATATAACACAGCCATGATGGCATTCCCAAAAAGTTGAAGAACGGAAGGTACAGAGCTCAGAAACCTCATGCTGATCTGTCAGGAGAAGCCCGTGTTCCTTCTAGGAAGAAGGAATTGCGTTGTCTGGAGCAGATCTATACTTTTACAAGGCCAAGCCTCTGAGACGTTTTATGAATATTAATTGATGTATTTACTGACCTTGGGCAGTTGCTAACCCAACATTCCAGCCATTGTTCAAAGCCTATCATGTTCTTCCAGGCTGTTGGTTTTGGAGTGGCTATGTAATCCTAGTGAGCTACTCAAAACGGGTGATCAATCAACACCCTGAAAGCTTCTAGTACATCCCAATACCTGCTAGCTGCTTTGATAAATAGTATTCATGGGACTGTGTGAAATTTACATTGTGGGAGTACTTAAATACATGTGGGAACATGGCAGCCTATTGTCCCTGGGTTTTTTTTTATTACGTTTAAACAAAGTCTTTTGTTTACAACAAATCGTCACTTGTGCCAAGTTCATTCTGTCGAAAACAAGTCCCTAAATCTCTCTATACACCACTGAGCCATGCTTCTCGATGCTTTTAAATATGGCCATGCACGCTCACTTTGTGGTAGACAAAATAATCAAAATAAAAACACAATGAGAAAATATTAGAAAGTAATAAGATTTGAAGTCATTCATATACACATGTCATACTTTAGAAGTCTGGACAAAGGTATTGAAGTACACCTCATAATAATTGTTCCTGGTTGAGCGTGTGCTGCAAAGTTTATACTGGGCAGCTAAAATGCTTCCTTCTGCATCCTGAACACTGGCACTCACATTTGTAAAGACATCAGAGTTACAATTCTTTTTAAAAACTGGCCACTTCTTTCCTGTAACCTAAGTTTTTTTCCTAAGTGGCCATAATCTCTCTACCCATCTGAGGCTTTTATCAGACATCAGAAGAGTCGAGAACATGTCCAAGATCTTCCTGCAGACTTTGACTTCTCTGTGTTCTGTGTTAGTTTGGGATGGCCTTTAAATCTAGAATGCCCTTCACTCATTCCCCGTAAGAGTGCTCCTCAGTGAGGGCCTGATGAGAATCTGCAAGCTGGCGGTGGAGCAAACATGTCTGAAGCATCCCTGGTTCCCAACGGTACCAGCTGGAGGGTAGCAAGAAGGCCAGCCCACGGGTAGACAGAATGCCCGTGGTCACCCTAGGCTCAGAGGAAAGGGGAGGGCTGTAAAGTATGGGGCTGGATGAGATCTTGAGGCAAGAAATTCTCACAGAGGCAGCACTTTAGAATTTCACCTTGGAGCTCTTAAAGCAAACTACCTTTCTTTTTAATTTTTTTGTGCATTATATTTTGATCACATTCTTTTTCCTCTCCAAAGTCCTTCTGGATCCTCTCTATCTCCCTGTCCACCCAACTTCATGTTCCTTCTCTTGTAAATAATAATAATAATAATAATAATAATAATAATAAATGAAGAAGAAGAAAAATTAGCAAATAAATAAAAGTTTAGAAAAACACCACAAGACAAACGACCAAAAGCACCAAACCATAACAAAGAAACTACACAGGCATTCATTGGAAATAAAAAAAAAAGCAAAAACCAAAACTGCTCTGTGTTGGTTGACTATGGCTGAGCATGAGGCCTGTCCCAGCATGCGGTCCCTGCATGTGATTGGTGATAAACCCAGTGTCACTCCACTAGAGATTTTCCCTCTCTGAACAGCTATCAAACAATTAGAAATTGCTCAGTTAAAGGTGGGACTTGTGTCCACTTACTCTTGTCCATGCTGGGACTTTGTCTGACTTAAACCTGTGCAGGCCATGTGCATGCTACCACACTCTCTGAGCTCATCTATACATTAGTCCTATTGTGTCTGGGGGGACATCTTTTCCTTGGAGCCATCCACTACTCCTGGCTCTCACGGTCTCTCTGTCCTCTACTCTGAGCCTTGAGGGGGGCTTGGATATCAATATCCCACTTGGGGCTGAGTGCTCCAAGGTCTTTTACAGAGTGAGCTCTTTTTATGTCTCTCTTTTCAGCTTGGTATTTTCATTCCTGACTACCAAGGGCAAGGGCTAGCTATGCCTTGTGTACCTTCAAAACCTCCATCTGGAGCTAGGAACACTGTAAATCTCACATTCAAATAGAATTACCTTTCAAAAAGTGCTACTTGTGAGCTGTTTCATATTTGAGATATTCTTTGTATGTAGTCTGAATCTTATAAGTGATTTCAAAAGTCATTGTCACCACTAAACTGCTAACTGCTCTCTGGTCAAAAAACTTGTCCAAGCAAGTGGCTGTCATCCTCAGAGTTCAAGTTTACGAATGATGGTCTCTCCTGTTAGTTTCAGAGAATTATGTTTTGGTGAATAAAAAAAAAAGACAGTTTTTGAGCTTTCCACTCAAAAATAACCCCCCAAACTAAGTGTTCCCTCATTGAGAGCATAAGAAAGAGAGACTTGTTGACAACAAACAAGAGTACTGAGCTGGACCCTATACAGCACAAGCTAGAGTTAACAAGGTCGGTGAGGGTAGGTGGAATTTGCTTTGTTCCAGACATTCTGTTTTTCATGGGGAAAATGTCTATTTCTGAACACATATGTGTGCGAGCATGCTCACTTGCAGGTGCATGTGGACCTAGAGGCTGACTTCAGGTTTCTTCTCTACTGTGTCTTGTTAGGCCAGGTCTTTCACTGCACCTAGACTTTTGGCTAAGCCGGATGCAAGCCAGCCGGCAGGATTTGCCTGTCTCCTCCCACCCAGGGCTGGGCTTACAGATCCAGGCTGCCATGCCTGACTACCTTTTTCTGTTCATGATATGGGTGCTGGGAACTCAGTCCTCGTGCTTGCACAGAGAACATTTTACCACTGAGCCATCTGTCCTATTCTTCTTTCTCCTTCCTAAAATAAGTGTCGTGTTCTTTTGTCCGGGACTTAAATGCTGTAGTCCATAGAGACTTTTATAATAATATAAAAGTGACACCTATGGAAAAAAAAAATAAGTGAATTGTTCTCACAGAAGAACGGGCAGGGCAGGTAATAAAAGTGTCCGTGTCCAGAGAATCCAAATGTCCTTAACGAGTTGGGATCTGATTCTGAAATTCCAGTTCAACAAAAGAAACTCCGACCCCCTCCCCAACAAAGGAATGCCTCTGAGTTTAAGCTGAAGCCACACAAACACTTCCCACTCTACTTCAAATACCAAGAACAACTAAGATCTTTTTCTTCCTGCTATATTTGACATCCATTTTAATGATCCTTACTTTATTGCTTGTCAGAAAAGTGAAATGGCCTGTCGATTTTATAGAGTCTCTCCTACCTTTTGGATGGTTAGATTACGTTTTGAAATAAGTGTGTACCCCCCCCCATCCTCTTTTTCTTTTTTCTTTTTAAGGCTAAATGGCGCATGTGTGGGTTGGTACTCGGCTGCCAGCAGAATGAAATCATCATTTCTGGGGTCCAGGAGAATAGATCAAAATCATGCCAGCACTTTCATGGATGGATATACGCTGCTAAATGGATGTTTACCTAGAAAAGTCATCATCTGGCACGCAGCACAGAGAATGCCCTTATGCGGCTAACTCGTGTATACTAAACAAATTTGGCTGGGCTGCTGTAAAAGCCACCCGGTGGAAATTCTCAACATACATTTGTTTGAATGAGCCGTCATTCTGGGTTGATCTGCTGATGATCTGTGTCACTTTGTTTAAATGTCCTTGTGTGGACATATATATATATGAATGAAAAGGCAGTGTGTTTCTGTGATGGATTAAATAGAAGTGAAATTTGAGAGAGACTCCTGTTTTTGATTCCTGTGTTCTTAGGCAGGTGGGTCTGGGGTAATCAAGAATGTCACATTCAAACACAGGGGAAAATAAGGAGCAATTTTGATTTAAAACACATTACTGTAAAGATTTATTTGCTACTGTGCTCTCCTACTATAAGAAACCATTTAGGATTCCCCATCCAAACAAACACCATATGGATTGACTCTCAACCTCTCTTTTAAATATCCAAAATCAGAGACACAAAGCTCTCTGCTAGGATCCACAGTCCTAGGGAAGCAGGCAAAGACTCAGTGCTGATGTTTGGTTCAGAGAGCAATTGCAAGGTCCGGCTGGAACTGAAGCTCCAGTTCTCAAATATCCACATAATGGTTCAGATGGAAACCCAACACCACAGGGCCATACCATGTCTGAGGCACTAATCAAGGCGCTGCCTGTTTGCTCCGTGGTTAAAGCACTTCCCGCAGCTAATCTCCCTAGATAGGGTCTTGGCTTTAATAACCTATGGGGGTCTGCTGTTAAGTGCTGGGATCTGGCCACCATCAGCACTGATGTCTCTTCTCTGCCAAACCCCAGACATCACGTGATGTACACACACTCCCTCCCCTCAGCCCTTGTGGAAGTGGTAAACCAAGGGTCTGCCTTGAGCTGGGTCTTCCTAGGCTTAAACAAGCAAACAAACAAATAGCTAAATATTCTTGACCAACCCACTATTGTGGTCCAACTTAACATCAGTCCTTTGGGCTGATGCAAAAACGATCTCTCAAACTTCTGGCCATTAATCACTTATTGTTTTTATTATGTATTCAAAGATCTAGCTACGTATTTAAATAAAGATCTAGGCGCCATACAGGCATGGAGTATGTACTCTGGAAATCAAAGTGACTAGCTCTGTTCCTGGCCTCAAAAACTAACACCCTCATAGAGAGCCAGGCAAACACCACACAGTACACTATTGGCTGATTCAGAAGAGGAGGCAGTGATAGAGTAACATGGTTATCATTAATAAACTAAGTTGACTACTCCATGGGACCAGGATGTGGATGGATGACTGAGGCACATGTGGAGTAATGGCGGTGAGTCAAAGCTGATGTTGGTATCCTGGGCAGTGGCTACAGGAAAGCTCTAGATGCCTGACGGCTTAAAGAAGCCATGAAGAGCAGGCTAAGGATCAATCTGGAAACAGAGGGCAAAATCCCCTTCCATGATCAACTGGCAAGGACAAGGAAGGCACCCAGCCTTCCTGCATTCTGCCTGCACACTCTTACGGACAGTCCATGTCTCAGGGCCCCTCTTACTTCGCTACTCCCTTCAGTTCTAGGCGCCCCTGTTTTCCTTCACTTGACATGGGTCAGTGAACTTTGCCCATCCTAGCTCAGATAGTGTTTGCCCACAGTGCTTGGAAACATACATCCTTCCTAGCTCCATGCTGTGTGAGGTGGGATTCCTAGAGAGACTTTTTATATGGACAGATTTGATAAGATTCTATGCTGTTAAATTTAGTATGTCCGTCTGAGGAAAAAATATTTTGAAAATAATAAATGTCACTTATTAAGGTAGTTCTAGCAAGTTATTAGGTGAATATTCAGGAAGTCTTACAGAATGACACCCCTAGAACCCAAGTCTCCAAAGCCATGAGGCTCCTCCACACTCCACAGCTACCACTGTTTCCCTCAGCCATGGGCTTCTTTCCCTAAAGTGACCTAGTTGATATTATTGGGGATTTGAGTGAGGATTAAGAGAGTGGTGAGAATGGGTTTTCTGAATTACTGCTTAGCATTATTTATAAGTAGGTTAATTTTTACACAGTGGCCCAGTCTTGTCACAGAAGCTGATACAACAGATACCAACAGGACAGCGTCACAGAGTACGGACATAGTTTTCAGCTTCTTCCTTTTATAAGTCATGCTTTTTCATATATACACAAAGAAAACCCTCTCTGATTTTGATATACTAGGCATTCTGCTTTGGGTTTTTTATTTTAAGAATCTTAAAGATAAGAGAACTAACTACAAAGCACTTATATATTTTATGGACTTGCTTGTGTCAACCAAACGAGATTGATAATAAAGCCCTTTCAAGAAAGATGGGTGTTTACCACTGACTAGCCACCAAGATAAATAGTAAATAAAATAAACTGAGAGCAAAATAAAGCTAAGACAGAGAGCAGCATAGTAATTCATATAAGCCTAAGTGGCTAAGAAGGATCAGGCAAAATGCTCTTTACTATTTTGGCTTTTGATATTTAGTTATTGCATTAGCCCTCAAAAGCATACAAAAGCTAATGTTGGGCACATTTCTTTAACTGATAAATATCATACAGGACACAGATACCTGTGAAAACACGTATAGACAGATTTGACTTTGCCCCTGGTTTCCTAAGAAAAGTCTAATTGGAAGATGGATCAAAATTTGCATAGTTGGCTGCCAAATTTCTTTGCCTGGGAACCAAGGGATCAAATCAGCTAGTGCTGAGAGACATTGTCTTCAAAGGACTCTCGAAAACTGGCTCCAAAGTCAATAAGTGCTTTTCTACAGACCCACACTCTTTCGTAACTCAGGAATTTGAAACACTGAATAAAGATAACCATATCTTTTTCCTGAGGTTTAGAAAGACTTCGAATAAGTTGCTAATAATAAGTACATATTGAGGGTTTTATTTGTTGCCTCCAAGGTTAACTTGCACACACACACACACACACACACACACACAAGCATGGATGCACATACACACACAAGCACCCCCAAAGCATGCAGATCTTGCCTTATTGAAATGACAAAAGCTAGTCCTTTCCACAATTTGAAATGTACAAAGAGAAAAAAGACCAAACCTCAAACTACCCAAAAAGCCAGAACTCAAACATTATTAAAGTTCACCAACAAATAGAAATAAGCCAGCTCAAAATTAATTAGGAATAAACGGGAAGCGAATGCAGCAAACTGGCTGCCAAGCTGAGCACATGCAAAGCAAACAATCTTGAAACTCTTTCAAAGTGCAGTTCTGTCCCTGGACTGCTGCCTACAGAGACCACTAGAGAAGGAAGCCATACAAACCCATCACCCCCAGGCAGGCTGATTCCTGGGTTAGTCCCTCAGCAGCCTCCTCTACCCTTTGGCTGCCAGGCTTCCTGGAGCCCTGCCCTGCAGACCAGAGAGCCCCATGCAGAGAAGAGCTCTGGCCACCCCGCCAGCCTGGTATTTGGCTCCCCAGCCACAAGTATGATGGATGATGATGAATCACAGCGCCACCAAAACCGTGTGAATTCCCAAGGCCCCTGATTATTCTAATCGAGCCCCCAGAAGAAGGCCAGGCCTTCACAAAAGCCTCCAAGAAAACCTCCCATTCCCCTTGTCTGCTAGACACAGACCTCACTAAATAAAGCAATGGGCCAGATATGGCTCCTCGCTTTGAGACACAGATCCAGGGCTTCATACTCATTGTTCAGTGATATGATTTAGCCTTGAATGAATTTTTAATGAACACTCAGAGTCATATCACAATGGCACGGCCACTCTGGCTTCTCTGGGGAAGATGATGGTTTGTGAACACTTGCAGGTTGCAACTTCTCCAATCTTCTCCTGTTCTGCCAGAGGATATGGTCAAATCATTTTCTTGTCTATTCTCCTCTCCTCGCTTTACACACACACACACACACACACACACACACACACACATACACAAGCACACTATACACACACACACACAAATACACTATATACACAAATGTTAATGCACACATATACAATATCTTTCCTAACACCACAGATGTATTAGGCACAGGTATTCCAATAGACTTCATTCGTAATATATAAAGAATATCACAGCTGAACAGAGACACCACAATAAATTTTGTGCTGTAGTAATAGAGGCCACTATAAGAGAGCACTACTGTTTACTTTAATGAGTTAGGGGCTTTGACTTATTCAGACTGTGTTTATTTGTTTGCTTTGGTCAGGTAAGTTTGCTTGGTGGGCAAGTCACTCTGGGTTTTGTAAAATAAGGTTCCGCCACTATTGTTAGCCTCTTGGATTGTTTCAGCTCAGTATGGACAGAATTGCTGGTACCATAGCAGCCAGTAACTCCACCCAATTAGCTATTTTAGAAATATAATTGTGCATTTGCTGTGCAGGGTACCTACTATAGGCGGTTTCCAATATGTGGGTACCAAGCTACCCTTTTCCCACCAAGTCCCCATTGTGCTACCTCCTGAGTTCTTGAACTGTCTCAGAATTGTACAGAGACACGAGGAAAACGTTGCTGACATGGCTCAGAAATGATTCCCAAATGTCCACATCAGAGCAGTGTGTGAAAATGAACCCAGCACAGTAAGTAAGTCATTTCTATGAAATGCTTTGCATTAGAATACAATATGTGAGTCAACTTTTTCAAATAATTGGAGCTCCTGGGTTAGTTTGAAAGGATTGACTTTACTCCTTAAGATCGCAGCCATATTTCCAGACTTCCATCTCGTCTTCCCTTTCACAAGCACACGTAGATGCCTCTCTGTTTGGCCATGGACCTCTAAAGATGATTTTGAAATAGTTCATCCTAACAAACAGCCCTTAAGATATTCAACCAGAAATTCTATTTCCTAGCCATAAAGGTCAATAAACAAGGACAACAGACGAAGCTTCTGGAACAGCAGCTCCCTTTCAATAGCACCGCCACTAATTAACTGGGAAATTCTGCACACATCTTTTCATCTCTCTGGAAAACAATTTCCTCACCTGTAAAATTACTGAAGGCAGGGAGCCCCCAGGGTTCCTTCCAACCCATAGTGTAGGAGTCCATCAATCTTGATGTGGTTGTGAGAGTCGATTCCTAGAAAAAGCCATAAGAACATGGCTCCTCCCTATAAAAGTCAGCACAACACCATGTACAAATAGACTCCAGGAAACCACTGAAGATGGGCAGAGATGACATTTTACTTCATTCTGTGACTCCAACACCGTCAGGGGTCAAGTCAGAGACATGGAAGTTATAACTTCTACTGAGTAATGACAACAGGCTGAACTGACACGACACTGTGCATTTGACATTATTGTTGTAGTTACTCTCTCCTAAACTATTAAAGAATAAGCAATAGACCCATTTCACAGATTGAAAAAGAAAAAAAAATAAATATCTCTAAGACTTGGAGAATTTATGTATCCCCTTGAAATAAACCCCTTTGCTGGGATCTAGATATAATGTTTCCACATAATTCTATCTCAAAGTCATTCCTAGGGTACCATCCCCTCTTAGCGTTTACAACAACCAACTTTTCAAAGACCATTACATTTGGCAGCAACTCCTATGCAGCAATGGAAGCCTCCAGTAGCTTTGCCTCCTTTACTCCTAGCAATCTGGTCCTTCCAATTTAGACACTTCTTAACCGGTCCCTCTACAGACCTCAAATGAAAGTAAAGAGGACCTATCCAAATGTCATACAAATTTAAAGCAAACACTAGTCATCATAGATTATCTTACCAATTCACAAATATAGCTTTTAAGATCTAGTGCTATTATAACACTTGTTTTTTTTACTTCTAAGGATAACATACAAAACAAAAAGTAAAACAAAACTGACAACTAAATATAATTTTTGAAGCTCAGTTTTCAAATATAATTTTTGATTGAGCAATATAATTTTTGCTCCTCAGGAGGAGCATGCTATTTAATACCTCACATAATTACAAAGTGCTTACTTGAGATTATATCTACTTATGATTCCAGTTCAAAATCAAGATAGTAAACACATACACATACACACACACACACACACACACACACACACCTGTATGGAAATGTTTGCCTGTTTCTACATTCTAC
Organism: Rhynchomys soricoides; assembly: GCA_019843965.1. Taxonomy (NCBI): domain Eukaryota; kingdom Metazoa; phylum Chordata; class Mammalia; order Rodentia; family Muridae; genus Rhynchomys; species Rhynchomys soricoides. The sequence goes on from JADRCH010000012.1 coordinate 5,838,338, forward strand.
AGATTCACTGACAACATCAGGACATCGAGTGGTCTTGCTATTGTTAGATCTAATCAAACCACTACTCTTCATGCTGTTCTTTACAGATTCCATTTCTGAATGGTCAGCTGGGAAGCTATGACACTGATATGCAAATTAAAGTTTCACCCACTCATTCATCGGCCTCTGAGGTTGACCCTGTTTGGAAAAATTCCAAGATTCGGAGATCTGCTCCAACCCAGTTGTAAATATCAAAGACCAGGGGACAGTGTGATTTCTACTACTTCAGTCAGCCTGTGAAATGCCAACATTCTACATATCTTCAAAGAGCAGAGTCTGTCTCCAAAAACCTTACAAAATAGCCCACTACAAAAGAAAAATCCTTCAAGATTTTTACCATTGAACGAGGACCAGAAATCAGGGGAAAACTCTCTGAGAACAATATAAAAAGGACATCTGTGAAAGGAGGAGAAGCATGCCATGAAATAGGAGACACTCTGCTGATGGATGAGCACCTTTAAACTCTAACCCAATAAAAGAATTAGCACTCCCAATGTATAATCAGCACAGCAAGCCGAATATGTCATCACGTGATAGGCAAGATAATCAATCAACATGTGAGATGGAAAGGAGCAGTCTAAATAGTCAACCCAGAGCTAGACAACCCTTCTTGCTGCCTCCGTTCCTTTAACACAGGAAGTAGGAACTAATATGTAATCAAGAACCACCCAAACAAGTAGAGCAACAAAGGAAGGACTCGGGGTTCTTGGTTCTCGGTAAGAACAGACTCTACACTCCCAGAGTGGAATGTGTTGGTGGTTTGCTGTTTCTTAGATGTATTTTGAAGAGTCTTCCTCCAGGACTCAATGGACACTTTAAAAACATCAAAAAGAGCCTGGGAAATGGCTCAGTTTGTTAGTACTTGATATGGAAACATAAGGAACTGCAGTTGGGTTCCCAGCACACACATGACAGCCAGATGCATATGTACCTGTAATCCCAACTGTAGATTACAGAGATAGGAGAATCTGAGTCTCTGAGGCTTGTTGACCAGCCAGTCTACCCAAATCAGTGAGCTCTAGCTTCAGAGAACAACTCTGCCTCAAAATATAAAATGGAGAACCATCAAGAAAGACACTGGATATCATCATCTGACCACACATGCATGGCTATAGATGTACAAGTATGCACAGACGTATAAATACCAAACATACCCATCTCTATTCTGCCTTCCCATGAAAGACTTCAGAAATAATTAAGTTTCAAAATCAGGAGCTTCAGACATGTGCAGATCTAGCTTTTTATCTCTGTTGACCATATGTTCACCACTGACCTCAGATAAATAATATAGCTGGGGGACAGGAGGAAGCTCAGTTTTCTATTAACTTATAAAACATGAGGTTAATGCTTCTTTAAAGGAGAGGTTGTAATGACTCAAAGAAATAGCTTGGAAAATATCTTCAGAGGACCTGAAGTGGAAGAACAGTAGACTATCAACAACAAAGGCCATGTGTTGGCATCCCAGTTTCCTCACACCTGCCATAATGCTTCTACTACTCACCCTTCCATGCTCTTATAAAATGTAATATTTGCAGAGAGTAAAGAAGAAGGTATTCCTCATAAGGGTACAAGATGGCCTAGGTGTGAAGACTAGATTTCCCATCAGCCATGACACTAAGTCACTTAAACATTCTGTATGACAATCGACTTCTGGGTGATGTCAAAGAAACAATCTCTCATCCACCTGAGTCCCAAGCCATGGGACGTCCTCAGCTCCTTGTCGTGTGGGATCAATAACTACAAATTATCTCATGTAGAAACTTGATAAAGACAGTGGTTACAATTCCCAAATCTATAACCCTTCCAAAATTCAGGAATGACTGCGTCCTTTCATTTTGTTTGTGGTTTCCATTTCCCCAAAGGAGAGCCATTGATACTCCCAGATAAAGTCAATTTATATTCTACAGTTTTCATCATGGTACGTTTGAAATAGTTGTTGGTATGATTTGTTTTCATTTTTCCCCAACAAATGAAATTGTGTGTGTGTGTGTGTGAGAGAGAGACAGAGAGAGACAGAGACAGAGACAGAGAGAGAGAGAGAGAGAGAGAGAATGTGTGTGTGTGTTCAGGTGCCCAAGAGGGCCAGAAGAGGAGGTTTTCAAATCCCCTAGAGCTGGAGTTACCAATGGTTGTGATCCACCCAATGTTATTTCTAGGAACAAATACAAGAAGGACTCTGCAACTACTCCTAATGACTGAGCTATTTATTCAATCCTACAAAGGATGTGATCTGGAAGAACAAACAAAACTAACATTCATAGGGAAAGAAACACAAACTCAAGAAAATGGTCAAAGCCATCTTGAGCAACGAGAGTAGAGCAGCAGGCACTGTACTGCCCAACGGCAAATACAACCCAAAAGTCTACAAAGCAAGGGATTGGTGTAAACTATACTCAGGCCCATGAAATAGAATGGAGACTCTAAAAGATTTTCGACAAATGTGGTTATAACATGGAGCAGAGGAAAGGCAGACTTCACTATGTGGTACGGGGAAACTGGGACCCCTGTGCAGATGAATGAAGCCAAACTCCATTTCTAACCAGTTACAAAACTCAAGTCAAAGTCGATCAAATGCTTAAGTAAGAAATCTAGGAGAAAACTGCTAATATTGAAACGGGCAAAGACTATTTGTTAAGGAAGGAAAGAAGAAACAGAACGAAAAAGAAAGGCAAGCCCAGAACTAGAGGATGACATAAACTGAAAGGCACCTTCACTGCAGTAAACAATGGCCACAACAAAGAGATGAAGAGACGGTCCTTTGTACAGGAAAATAAAGCAACAAGCATTGGACACCAAGTTAAAATTCTCAGTGGGCACAGAATCCAAAATGTCAACAGTAAGAGAAGAAAAAAAGATAAAAGCAAATAATCCAATTGAAAACTAAGATAGATATATAGATATAGGTACACACACACAGGTTTTCAAATGAAAGAACATACAATTAGCCAACCAATATATGAAAAATTACTAAATCACTAATTTTGGGGAAAATAAAAAAAATAAACTACAATTAGTTATCACCT